>VUJU01004610.1:0-17739 GCA_009835225.1 Aphis craccivora
AAATTTTCGTTGTACACACGATAAATCGACGTAGGTGGATCCGGACCGCGCGGAACATAATGTAAGCCTATTTTATTTAGGTACCATTTTGGTTTTTTTTTGTGTGTTATTCGTTCAATGCCATACATAATTTATGTTATACCTATACGGCTACATAGTACGAGGACAAATAATCCCATCTGGCGCGTATATAGTCCGGGCAGTTACCTACCTACCTCCACGGACCAAAACTGTTATCCGGACGCGTTTTCAAAGACTTTATAATATTGTGGTGGAACTATAACAAGACATAAAATCGATCGTATTTCTCGACGTCTGTGTCAACTGCGTTTGACGTGCAATGTGCGTGTATGAGTTCGTGGTCAGCCCAATTCACGCCCAGTCGAGACGTCGTCACAATCGAATTTCGGTCATTACGTCTTTATTCTCGTAAATATAATATTATAAACGCCGCGATTGCGATAAAAAGGCGTATTAACAGAAGGCTCCGAAACTCCTGCAGGCCGCCTTCTTCCCTTCCGCACACATACACAAAGCTGCACCTGGTCGTTTCGTCGAGACGGTGCTGACTCGTTTATTTAGAAATCATACACAAAAAAAAAAACAACCTATATAGGTAGCCGATGTATACACGGAGGTATAATATGTGTATATATTTTGTATCGAGAATGAATTTGTCAATAATTACATTGCGTTTATGCCGCGTCGGAGGAACTAAGGTCGAACGAACGACTACAAAGGGACTACCAGAAAATTGTGTGCCTTTTTTTTATATTTATCGTATACGATAAATCATCACATCGGGGCGTGTATATTATTTTACCGCACTCGGAGGGGAAAGTTTGAGAAATTGTTATATTTCTAGGCGTGTCTCAGCACGACACGGAGACAAAATCAGAATTATTTTGATGTATTTTTGTGAAAAACACATATTAGGGGAAAATACAAACGCACATGCTATTATATGGGATAAATTATAATGCCGAGTATTTTTAAACGGTCTAAAACCGCACAGTCATGTTTTGTCGTTGTTGTTGATGAATGCATGATATGTAATTTTATCTAAATACTCAAATAAGACGTTTATATGTCGAATAACTTATTTTAAAATATCCAAACGGTTTTCTATTTTAACTTGGAAATAATTAAATCGTCGATTCGAATTCATTTAAATACTATACAATTTAATCATTGAACTTCTGCTCTGATCCTATTCGTCTCGGTTGTATGATATATAAAAATAACGTATATATTTATTTTAATTTTGATAGCAATTAATTTAATACAATTATCGGTATTTGAATATTCGATATAAATGTCATTATACTCAATACGCGCACTCCCACGTTTTAATATATTATGTTGACAATATTAATCGTCTTTACGCGTGTAATCGATAGCAGCGTTCTATGTATATTCTCTTCACCCGTGTCAAACGTCGTGTCATTATTGTCATTACTTATTGCTCGTTATTAATATTAATTTTCTGTATACGATGTATTGTAACACGTCACATTGTATACCGAGTGGATGAATACGTGTCGCCTATTATAGAATTGAATCTGAACGGCGTTTTGACCACCGCCGAAATATAATCTGCCCTCAGCCACCTTCCCGTTTTTTAAGTGGGCCGGTGTGACTAATGTGAAAAATTAGAATATGCCATTGTTTAACTCCGTTCTGCGTGGATGTCGCTGAGCATAGAGTTCAACAAAAAAAAAAAAAAAAGAAAAAAAACGTATAATATATAATATAATAACACGAAAATCGGATGAATAACTTTCTTTTCTCGTGTCACGGGTCCTCGTGAATTATTGTCAAAGGGGTGGGGTACACTATAAGCATATCCATGTGTGCGCATATATGTATATTATGTATATATACGACGGGTAAAGTGTATTTTTACATGTGGAATATTCTCATGCCAAGTACGTATTCTATTTCTCCTATAGAGACGCTTTGTATAACACGACGCACGCTCACTCGCACTACACGTATCTTCGTGTACGTGTATGTGTGCGTGTTTGTGTGCGTGTGTATTCGTCGTCGAGGAACGATGATTTGACAGAGGGGCTCCCGCGATATTGTTTCTAGACAGTCGTCGGCGCGCCGGAGGTATTCTTTGTGAAAGACCACTGGTCCGTTGCACCAACGGGTCCATCATCTCTTCATCCGGCTATATGAGTATAATAAAGAGCCCAAAAATGTTTTTTCTTCTTCTTCTTCTTCTCCTCTCCACATTCGAACCATTATGCTTGCTCATTGTTCCATTTACATTTCGGAAATATAATTCATTTTAATATTGCCGGTCAATTATCGCTACTGGTGGCCCCGGGTTGTTTCGCTGTTTGGTTAAATTCCATGGGAAAAACGGATGCCAGACACCGAGTCGTCATCGCTGTCGCCGTTGTCGTTATCAACGCGCCGCCGTCATTAATGCTTATACACGTGTATACCCATGTCGTCGTGTGTAACGAGTAAAATTGGCTCGATATAATCCCGGAAACAATGCGTTCATCCGGTTAATTTCGTCGTTGTTGTATGTAACCATTATAACCCACCTGCAATTACCACAGTTGGTTACAACTCGCAACATTCGGTGGGTAAACATTTGTGACAGACATATTGAACGTGTAATAAGTGGTTTGAGTTATCAACTAGACTGAAATTATAAAATACATTATAATTTATTGGTTTGTCAGTTCCAACAGTATATTATAAATTGGTACTTATTTCTTATATTAGTATTGAATATTCTGTTGTATTGAGTTCATTATTCCAACTACTCTTTTTTCCTGAGTTTATAGGATTGTTGTACCTCTATATAGTGTTACAATAAATTGCTTGAAGGAAATGTGTTTTTAAATTTTACAGTTGTGGGGGTTGAATTTCGATCGATTGTTTGTCAATGTTTATCCATTATTGAAAAATATAAAATATACACTTGAAAAAGGCCCCACTCGAGTTTAAAGAGCACCGCAAGTAGGGTTTGCCAAAAAAAAAAAAAAATAATAATAATAAAAATATAGTTCGATTTTGTATGGAATAAGGTTCGGATGTTTATTTAGTAAACAAATTAAACTAATATCATACATTTATCAGAAAAAAATGTATATAAATAATATTACGAGAACCATTTTACGGACGAGCACCGCCGGGTGTATATTCGGCAAACATTGCGCTCTCGGTGTTTATCAAACCTTTTCGTATACATGCGACAGATATCAGCTGCCGTGTATTATATACGTATTATGTGTACGTACTCGCGTCATGTCCATTAATGCTTCTGCAGGTAAAGAGAAAAATTGAAAAGGAATATCTCACAGCGTACGTTTTTTAGTACCCTCATACACTTTAGGTCGGTGGATTAAAAAAAAAGAAAAAGACAAACCGTTTGAGTATGAAATAGTTTTTTTTCGTCAAAGTCGTTCCATGTATACTTATCCACAATAAAAGGGTTTTACACTGTTTTGAGCCGTGTTCCTGTCAGACAGCGATTCAGCTATACTTATTGAAGTTTTTGAAAATTGTTTACCGTTGACGCTTTATGTCAAAAATAAAAAAAGGACAAATCCTTACTTTGGCAGTGTTATTCGTACGCGGGATTGCACATTTCATAATCATAATGGCAAAGGTTGTATAATAGGTACAACATTTCGCCATGAATGTGTGTGATCATTTTTTTTTCTGTCGTTTGCTGTGATTACTTTTTTTCGAATTTAATAGTAACGTCTCAATAGTCATGGTGTGTTCCCATGAACATTATTACATTGAACGAGATCAGTTACTGTAGGCTTTGAATGTGGATTGAGTTTTACTAGTTTTAGGTTAATCGTTATTATTTCAAGTAATAATGATTTAACCTAGTTCTCGACGCTACTAGCAATGTTATACATGGTACCTATCTAAAATGTTAAATGACTAAACTACTCGGATAAAATGTATATTTCCCAATATCGTTGATTATTATTAATTAAAAACTCGAATTTCAGTACAACAATTTTGTTTTTTGAAATAGAAATAACAGTAGCAATCATATAAATTATGAAATATCACGTTTACAAACCCGTCGACAGCAATAACACAAAGGGCGTTTGCGTTTTTCCTCTTCAAATAGCGTATTTATATCATATTATATTATGTTACATATTATTATTATGCCACAACGACGACCGGTTTGTTGTATTATTAATATTATTGCTATACAAACAGGAACATAATATCGTATGCGATAATGATAATGGATTTTCGCAGGCAAATATTATGCGGCACCGCATTTCAAAGTGCAGACGGGGTGATTTAAATAAAATCGTGATCCTACCCGGTGGTGCAGCTCGGGGCCGGGGGAGGAGAAGTCGCATATTATCGTAGCTAGGGATATATTATAATAATATAATGTTTAAAATATTCCTCCGCGCAACTCATTGTTTGCCCTGCCATCCCCTCCAACCATCTTCCAACTATACCGCACCAATCAAAAATATTTCAATTATATTCAAATTCGAATTCGCTAATACGAATAATATATATTATTACCATAGTCTTCTACTGATTTTCATTAACTTTTAAGCTAGAATCACGCCCACATACGTGAAACGTGCAGCGCGCTTACAGTTCGTTCGGTTCATCGATTCGTATTTATTTATATTATGTACAATTTATACCATCAAGCGATGGCGTCCGTATTATTTCGCTCGCCGGATCCCTTTGCGCATATTTCCGAGAGGTTATCTACCCGCATTCTTGGTCCGACAACGTCCAAAAGTCGTCACTTTGCACAGTGAGCATATATTACGTATATATGGCTGACGTTTGTGATCGAGCGCCTTTTACGCTGGACGTGTGCGCTAAAGCATTTTTTCGCAAAAGGCTGGCCGCGGTCCCGGTCCGCCGGACATTGATTTCACGGTTCGCCGGCGACCGGGCATCCAATATAATATTATATAAGACGTCTATATCATATTAATTTGGTTACACGCAGCTGAGCTCGGTATTCGAGAGTCGCCAGTGTATTATATTATTACTTTACAGTCCGCGGGACTGTTGTCGATAGATACGCGTATACTATTACTATATATTATTATATGTGTTTAGTGCAAACGACTCGCGCGGACCGATGACCGATCGACGTTATTGTGCTTCTCGGCGGTGAAAGTCATCCGTGGAATAAAGTATATACATATAAGTAATCTATCGATAAACCGATTGTTGCAGTTGCTGAATCACCGGCAACCCATCCATTATGTCGTGTTGTGTTTAGTGTATTATAATAATTGATATCTTATCTGTCCAGCATCGCGCGCGCCGATGTCAAGTCGTCGTTGTTCGATGACGATGGCGGCGGCGGCGGTTGGACCCATTCCAGAAAAAAAAATAAAAAATAGTAAAAAAGCCATTTACTACCCGCGCGACTATATCTGCACCGAAACAGGTTTCCGTGCGAGTCCCTCCCGACTGCATCTCCGCATGCACAGGCTCAACGACCCGAAAAACCGTCACGTCTTCGTCCGTTAATTATTATTTGAGGCGAATTTTTCGCTAATCACCCATCGCGACGGTGGTTTACTCTCGTGAATCCGCATTTTTTCCGCCGTTTTCTAGTTACTTAGGACCTCCCAGGTTATTTCGTTTCGCCGGGTTTTTTTGTTGTTGTTGTTGTTTTTTACTCTTCCCGTACACATAGCATCGTTTCCGTACTTGCACACACACACACACACTCGCGTGCGTTTACAGCAGTCTCGGGGCCGTCGTGTTCATCGGCGCCGGTAAACATTGCAACGTCTGTTTTTTTTATTATTAACCATTTGCTTTCGGTGGTGCGCTCCGCGTGCGTTTTTCCCGTTTCCGAGAGACCCGACATATATACGTACGTATACTGTAGTGCGGTTCCGAGTTGTGTTTCTGTGTAAAGATCGGAGTTGGTAAATGTTTGTTTTTTTTTTTCGCGATCTTTCCGCCGCTTGGACTGTGCGCATTGCAAACATAATAATGTAGGTACTGCGAAATTACAGTAATCAAATATTGCCCGGTGGTGTTTTTGTAGTTTTATTATTTACAAGAGCGTTTCGAGAAATTTCAGCAAAAAAAAAAAATAAAAATAAATAAAAAAAATGAAAAAATAATAATTATAACACATCTTATTTATATATATAACAGTTAGACAGTAGATATACAGAGATTGCAGCGTTGCACCTTATTTAACACATCGAGACCGGTACGTGGGCACAACTGATGTCGTAGGTACGCTATCCATAATATATTATTTTATTATATCGTGTACGGCGAGGCGGTCAAAATGTATGCGAAACGTCTTAATTATTCGGCTGCAGGACGTGTTGCAAATATCATTATACGTGAAATAAGTTCCGAATAACGTCTGTTTCGATAGACAATATATTATCATAATGCGTGTACGTACGACCGAAAACACGATATTATATCAAAAACGTGTACATACTTTACGCCGTTAACAATATATAACTTTTTTTCTTTTCTTTTTTATTATACTCGTCGGATTCTGAAACGAGATGTATACCTATATTATATTGTAATATACTGACGTAAACGGTCTGGCAAAATTCCCATAGCAACCGACGTTTAAAGCCACTGCGGCTTGTGGGCATCTCCTAATGCAATTATCAGGTTCAAGGCGATATCGATATAATAACTTTTGTAGTATTTTATTATATTATACGAACGAAACGTTCTTTAATTTACATTTATTTACATATATACTCCGACGTTGGTCGTCGGGGTGTATTTTATACATATATATATATTATATGTAGCGTGCGCAAAAAAAAAAAATGTTCGCAAATCGATATAGAATGTATATAAAAAGTAAAATACAGAGAAAACCACTATATATAGTACACACACACACACACACACACACATATTATACGTATATGCATATAAATATGTGTATTTTTTAAATTGTATAGATTAATATTCTATCAATATTTATTTAAACAGATATTATATAATGTCACAACTCACAAGCACATACATATTATATATATACACACACATGGTACACTTATATATATAAATAAAGTCAATATTTTTGTATAAATATCAGTTTGAATGAACAATTTCTGATTTTCATCGACGCTGCAGCAGTATTATATGTATACCTATTTATTGTGCGCGTATTGTATTTAAATTATCATTTAAAACAGTTGCATATTATAGTAGTTATCATTTGTGTACATTTTATTAATAAATAATAACATATTATTAGAATAAATTTACATATGCGTTTAAGTATAATATACGGTAGGTATATATAATAATATGTGGTGATGTAAATAAATAAATTTCGAATGTAAGACTCGTGCTAACAAAAATATCGATGAAAATAATATTATGTTCAACTCAAATGTTAACGGACTGCGGTACATACAAATATATTAATAGGTAATAATTAACCAATACTATGGTTAACTACAATATATAAATTATAATAATATATTATAATATAATGGAATTTTATTTTATTCAATAATTTCACTATAATAATATATTTGCAGCTCGATAAAAATAAATCGATTTATTTTATTACGCTCATTTTATAATAACAATTTTGGTTCGAACATTTTTGCAACATTTTAATGTAATCATGAATATTTATATATTTGTTCATTGGTAATGGAATTTGAGATGTTATTATCTCATTTCCTGTCGCTTTACGAATTCAAATTGCTTAATTTGTATAAATTTGCTGCGTTTTTTTTTTTTTTTTTGTCGAATTTTAACTTGTGATTGCAGTATCCGACTACAATACTTAAATATTATATTTTTTCAATTCCCTACTATAGTTTCATTAAACATACATACTGTATACTCCTCATCGGTTGCTTGTATAATATAAAACTCGGATTTGTGTTGGACTATATAAACGTTTATATTAAAAAAAAAAAACTGTTCTAGTTGTATGCTATTAGTCGGCAGCAGCGGGCCGCACATGGACGTACATACTATTTATAATATAAGTGCTGCATCACGAGTATAGGAAGTGACATTTTCGAGCGTCCGACGACGGTCCCTCTACCATACACACAAATATAATAATATATAAATTATGTTATATATATGTACCTGAATGGGACTGAATTCCATTTTTTCCCCCTTGTCCACTTTGTCGTCCCTTTTGTAAATACACCCGAGGTCAGTCTGGTATTGTTATTGTGCGTGCTTGCAGCTGAGCGTTTTTGTGCATCCACGTACAGCCGTGGTAGCTCGGGTTATGTGTATAGTATGGTATTATACGATATATATATATATAATATAGTAGGTCAAAAAAAGAAAAAAATATATAATATAATAAAATGAAACCATCCCCGTACGAGGGTGAAAAAAATAAGGAATTTAATGTAATGTTTAATTATACGGTTGTGGAGGAGGTCTGACGTTAGTCTCCGGCATTGTTGTCGGCAATATACGAAAGACTCACGAAAACTATAACGAAAATACACGATGCGCAAGCAATATGATAATATAATAATAATATTTTTTTTTATTACCGCTCATATATTGAATTATTATTATTTTGTACGATTTTTTTTCGCCTTTCCGTACGGTCAACGATTCGGTGTGAAATTGCGAGGAACGCTCCGCGCTACATATACAAGCAAGACCTCGTGCCCATTTGTTACGGTCTATCCAGATAAGCGTCACGGAAGCATGATGTATTATAATATAATATGTGCTGCTCTCATACTTGTTTTTTATATCTATATATGTATTATGTACCATCGCGCTGGTAGGTCGTCGTCGTAAGCAATCTATATTTTATAAATATAAGTGTGTACATATGCCGTTTCGGAAATATTGGGAAAAAAAAAATAATAATAAATAAATGAAAAGCAATATTACTTTGCATATCGAAATTCGTATTTTATTATTATATCGCGTTTATTCCCCGACTACCTGTATAATATTCTCGTGTCCATTTTATTTTTTTTTCTCGTCCTACTACGTGATTCAACAAACAATCTTCAACGCCGAAAATTTTTTTTTTAAATATTCAATGCATAATTTAATGCGAGCGTCTATGTAGATAACAACAATACGAACATCGTGCATACTGTTGTAGGTACTTTGTTTTTATGCTTCAGTAAATGAATAGTGTATTATGATTGAAATATTTCGCAGAATCGTGGGGAATCGAGTAGATACCGAGCTACGTTTTGTAAGATATCTACCTATTTATTATTAATAATATACGACTGAAAACAAAACCAACTTATCTGAAAACTTCTTCTTCTCATTGTATTATGTATACTGCAGACTTATGTTTATTAAAATACCTATTATGTTTGACTCATTTTACTGAATTATAAATGATAACCGTGGTCTCTAATATTCTATAATAATACTAATTGTTTTTCAAGACAAATCAAATTAGTGTTTTATAGGTTTTTAATGTCGGTATATGTATACTCTTAGGAAATGTATGTCTTAAACTGAAAATAACAATACGCCAAATATGTACCCTTTTAGCTGATTTCGTAGTATATACTGGATCAGTATAGTAGGTACTCTTATATATACAATAATAAATATTGTTTCTCAGCGGTTATTTTTTTACATTTTACTCGTAAATAATGAATATAGTAATAGCCATCCATTCTATTTACGAATTATTGTTAACTGACTATACAGTGCCTGCGCCTGCAGCGTTTGTATACGTACCTGAGATTTCTAAATGCATTAAATTTTAAAACTGCCCGATGGAAACATATTATATTTTGTGTTCTTATTATTATGTCTACAACGGGCACGTCGACCGAACGTGGCTTACATTATATTCCATGCGAAATTTTTTTCAACTTATTGACGCGGAAAGTAATTTTTGAATTGAAAAGCTATTGTTTGGAAGACATTTGTTGAACACATCATGTTCGCAGTGAATATGCTCAGCCGGCGCGCGCGTTTACCACAATATTCACCGAATCGTATAATTATCATATCAACAATAGTGCGCGTAGGTATATATAGATATGAAATTATTTTTTATTTTCACTGAGTTTGATTTGAATATAAATTGTCCCCTCCCCCTTCCCAGAACCCAGTTACATCTCGGATTAGATTATGGCGCTCTGAACGCGTAGTTACATCGTATAATTATACGTTATACTGCAGGAGCAGGAATCACGGACGCGAGAGAACGACAAATTATTATCGTAGGTGCCTCTATACAGCGACACGAAAAATAGAATGAACAATATTATATGGTACAGTCCTACTGTCAGATTAAACAGATTTTACAATGTACAATTATAAAATTAAAAAGCTTGTATAATGTAGTTGTCACTTTTTCTGGATTTTAAATTTTAATATAAAAACAAGATTTATTTTAACGCTCTGCTTTCTCAGATATTCTATTATGATATGCCTTAGTGCATTACACACTGGATTTCGCTGCTGCTCGTCAAAGCGCAAATAACAAGAATTCTAAGAGTGCTTAACTTCTGTATTCTTGATCTAACGCCATGAATGGATGTGTCGTAATATTGTTCCAAACTATTATAAAAATAATAATTCTACTTATAGATATAAGTTCGAATAATTCGTTTTCTGATCTAGTTTCAATAGTATCGAAGTCCGAAGATGTCGAATTTTTATAAAATATAATAATATATGTATAATCTATAATACTCTATAGTAAATACAGTATTTATTGAGTATACTCATTATTTCGAGAACATTACGTTTTTTGGTCGTGTGTAATTCTAATATTCTATGTTATCCTAATTTTTATTCATTTACCTAGTTAAATGTTATTCCAATAACCCATCTATAAAGTGTGAACTTTAGATTTTGACAACTCAAATATTTTTAATTGTTTAGCCCGGTAACTAAATATAAGTTCCTAAAAAGGTAACGAAGTTAATAGGTATTTAAAAAATATTCAGTCGTATACAACTCGGATTTCAGTTAGACTTGAACGTTGAATTTATTTATTGCGAAATCATACCTTTCTGAAAATCATATTGTGCTGCCGCAATACGTAAAATTCTGATAACGAATGGTAAACCCGCACGTCGCGTACAGTGTTGCCGCGTAGTTTCGCGGTCCGTCCGTTATCATTTTCGTCGCCAACTTTCATTATTATCATTAATTTTACGCGCTCTTTTCCGATTCCACAAACAAAAAATTTTTTTTAATTTTCATTGTGGAGTTTTTTTTTGGCAAGTTTGCGTATTATTCGCAATTATCACATTTTCTATTATCAACTTTTCCGTCTTCCGAATCCGCCGGTTGTTCGTAAGTGCGCGTGTGATATTCTCCGTCGTGAACTGCCTTCGTTGTGCGTATTATTCACCGCAACACGCAAATTGTTATATTTTATTTTTCGCGATTTCCGCATATTATTTTACACGTCGGATCTTCCGTCATTATTACAGTATTTTCCGTCGAATCTGTCGATGTTTACGAGTGCGCATGCTATCGTGCTTCCGGTGAGCATTTTATTTTTTCGTAACAATTCGGCCGGTAATCTATATAAACTACAGTGCTAATATGCGAGTGCTATTCGCCGTCACAATTTTCTCCAGATTGCCATAGTATGTGTTCAATCAACTTCAACATTTGTGGCTCCCAATTCAGGTTTCTTATATATTTTTTTTGTCAATTTACATTCAAATTTATGTTTAATATTAATATTACAATTGTTTGTTAATTGTTTTACATACCAATGTTACCTATAGTCCAAAAACGTAGTAAGGTACCCAATACCTAACCCTTACCCAATAATCAATATCATTTAGCGATTTTTACTTTATATATATAATTTTATGTATTTAAAATATTTGCATGTTCTCATAATACGGTTCACTATTACTGTTCATTATTTTTTTTATTTTTTTGATATTCTCATTTCTATTGTTGGTTGTCTTCATCATACGTCTTTCCGATACATTGCAGTTGGGATTCTCCTGTTAAAGTTATATATATATATATATATATTATACTCTCTTGAACATATCGTTTTCCAGACAATATATATTATATCATATTACGCTAATTATAATAATCATAATTGGACTCTTTGTGACACGTTATTTGAATACCATTACGATGAAAATAATACTATATTGTATGTTATAATATACTCTTAGTCGAATTCTATATACAAATATGTATATTTATTCTATATAACGGTGGTGCGAGTGTATTATTGGCGTATTCCGATCGCAAAACGAGCGCTGGTTAATTTAAAAAAGACGGGCTGGTAAATTGTAATGCACCAGATATTAACAAAAGACACTGAGTATAACTTATTGTGTGTATAAGTATTTATATATTCTACAACATATCAAAGTCGTCTGCCCTCGGGCCGTACCGTCACCGCTCATCGTCCGCCACGTATATGATTATATGAACGTTAATTGTGTTCTATCGGGGCTCGGGTTGAAAATTATCGCGCTCGTCGTTCTTATACGCGCCATAATATGCAATTTATAAATATATACAAATGTGTATATTTAATATTTATGAATACATAAGTAATATTACAATATACAGGGTGATTCCCCAAATATGCTCACCCCCTTCTCTTTTTACCTTTAATAATAAATTTATTTAAATTTTTTAATATGCCCACTTAGAGATTAACCTAACTCACTTAGAGACGATTCTTTGAACTACTCAAAGAGATAGAGAGTGTCTTGTTTTTAAAATTATCACCCCTCTCTTTTATTGTAAATTGTTAGATGGAGTTATTTGAAAATATTGATATACCAAATTCAAATTCAAACGACTAGTTTTTCAACTATAGAATAGTTTAGATGTGGTAATTTATGGACTTCCAAATCCATTATCCAAAAAACCTATTGTCCATAGCAAGTACGTATGAAATTAAACGACTCAAAAACCACTATATCGATAGATTTTGATACGTCGATGTTTTCAAAAAAGTTGTTCATTAAATAATTTACAGTTAAAACAAAAAAAAAAAAAGGAGGAGGGAGAAGCTCTGCTTAATTGAAGAACATAAAAATGGTGAGCATAATTGGTGATAATATCGCCCGGTATATATACGTAAACAGACGACATGCACGAATCGACACACGCGCACTCATTATTAATACATTATATAATATTATAATGCCCGGGTAATGCCGATAATGAGTATATAGGATTTTAATTGAACCCCGATAGAGTCCCACACGCGGTAACCGCCGCTTACTCACACAACAATGGTACCGGTAGCTTCAGAGTGTGCAGTATATACCGGTCGTTGTCGGGTGTGATCACAACCTAGGTATATCGTGGTTGTGTGTGTGCGTATGTGTACGTGTGTGTGGGACGAGAGCCGCCGACTCACGAACCGCGTGGGCGACTCTTATAACGGAGGCTTCCCTCGGGCCTTATGTTCTCGCCGAATACGCCGCCGCCGTCACCTCATTAGACGATTGATATTCTCTCGTTTGCTCTCTCTCTCTCTCTCACCCACTGTCTGTCCGTCTCTGCATATCCACGTGTTTCTGACTCTGTGGTCCGTCTCCCCTCGTGGTCTGTCTCTCTCGCGTACGGTTTTTTTTTCTAACACCCGCGAGCTTATCGTTAACGCGAGGACCGAAGACGGCCGCGGCAGCACGCGCGTCGTCCTTCGCATATTACGCGATGTCCGAACGAATTATAATAACATGATACGTATTCTTTCGATCGAGAATTACGCGGCCCGAGGTGTGAATATTCACTCGGGCGGTTTAATACGATATTTAATCACGTGACGCGTGCGTATAATATTATTAAAATATATTATATGCGAACGTCGCGCTCGCCGAAGCGGTTTTATGTTGTTGTTTTTTTTTCTTTTTCGTATTCACCTTTTTGTGTACCATAAAATATTATATTTGGCTGTTTTCGGTGTAGGTACTCTCGGCGGCCCGCGGCCAGTTTCCCTCATATGTTTTGTTTGGCTGTTACTGACTGTTCCGCAATATACGCATTACGCTTATTATATAACATATGCAATATACCTACATTTATATTGTATATGTATCAACGGTTCACGTTAATTACATTATTAGGTATAATAATAATAATATGCACGTAACGCACAGACATGTCACAAAAAAAAAAAATAATAATAATACATACATATTCATACGATTGTTACGGTCGTCAATCACATGTTAATATTGCATCTATATAGGTATATTAATAGGATAATTTCTCTATGTGTGTAAGTACTAAATTCCATAGCCAAGAGTATCGCACTCGTGATTTTGAAATTTGATATTTAAGTATTCCTATACCCAAAGATGAGCACTTAAAAGTTAATTTTTAAAATTATACATTTTAAAAAGAGACTCAAGAAACACAAAAAACGGATATTTTTTCATTTATATAGAATTACATTAAATAAAATAGTTTTATTATGTTATTATTGATATAACTTTAGACTAATTTAATCGAAACCAGTAACCATCAAAACAAATGAGTTTTAAAAATTTGTATAGCTTACATAGGAGGTAAATCCACTGTTTTGAACACAATTTGTTATCACTGGAAATGCCGCGTAGGATCAGATACTATAACAATATTTTTTATATAAGTGATTTCAGTTAATGTTTGTGTCGATTTTTGTTTCTATTTTTTTTTTTTAAGTATATTAATATTATATTTATTTTTTGCTTTCAGGTACGTACATAATGTTCTATCAATACAGCGGGCCGGGTAAGTGTGTCCTGCATGTAGTATTATTAATTAGATATTACTTTTCATTCTTCACTCATCTTTTGAAGAATTTAAAACGTTTGTTAACACCGTGCAGGGTCAGCAAGCGTATTGTAATACACATCGTGTTCAATATATATTATCGCTTGTTGTACACAATTTATTATTAAGTAGAATACCTAAGCAGAATAATATTTTAAACAAATAACGATTTAGCTCTCTACATAGATTCCTCGTATGTCTTATAAAGTTTATCTGTGTGCAATGCTTTTGCATTTATTTGCATATTTTATACTATATTATGGAATAATAATAATGTATCGAGTAGATCGCGCGTATTACATTTTTATTTTTTTATAAGCACTCATTGTTTATGACGCAACAGATTCACCAACAAAAAATATTCCCTTTTCATTTGTATTCGTATACTGTTGTTCTACCTAGGATCAAAACGTTTACAATATAATATATATATATAGTATATATAGTATATATGTATAACAATGTGGATTACACGGAAACGTATTCGGCCCATCCGATTTAATGATATTTATTGTTTTAAATGTTTTATTTGTTTTATTATTTTCTCCCCCTTTTTTTTTTGTACTGACTACGCTTCCGCACAATGCGAATGTTTTAAAATAAAATACTTTACCAAATCCGAATGGTGCCATTTCGCTTGTGTTTGTATCTCGTACATAATAATATAACTGCAGCAGTTGATGTTCGAATAAAAATGTACGTATAATTTATTATCATTACTATTCGCACGCCCGAGAGTAGTGCGTACGTGTTTATAATAATATAACGTAATAATATGTATTAAACTGTAATATAAAAGTGTACAAAAAACTCGCTTTTAATGTATACAGAAAATCATTTGATTTCTTAAATACAAATCGTTGGCCATGAATTTAAATTTCAAATAGTCATTAATACCATTTAATTATATCACACAAGTATACCTGTATGCACATAAATCAACAATCTTTAACGTCCTTAGATAATAGCACAATAATATTTTATGTGCACCGTAAGTAATAAAAACCTTATTTGATTATTTTCATATTATATTTTATTAACGCTCTCGGAACTGCTCAATAAACACTGACCTATTGTGCCCTGTGAACATATAGAAACGATTGAAGTACGTCATATCATACGTCAAAATAATTTTTTTATAATATTCTAACATTCGCTTGTATTCATTTCTCGGAGCCTATTAGTAATCTAATATTTATTTCTTCAGAACTTTTTTACTATTGAAAAAAATCCTTTCGATTGATGTAAAATGATACAAAAGTACAATAATGTATCATCACCTGTGTATGTGTGCGTGCGCGTTTGTACTCGTGTATGTGTTTATTGTGTCGCGTGGTCTGAGAAAAAACTGTAGTGGAAGTAATATCGCCCCAGGACACTGCACTGCACTGTTGTACACCTTCCTATAAGAATGTCCACTACCGCCCGATTGTTTTTTATTATTTTTTTTTATCTCATTTTTATGAAATATTACCGATGGTCACCTTGTGAATGGAAGACGATTCAATGTCGACACTGCTGCAACGCATTTATTTTGCACCCATATTATACGCGTGCTCGCATGCCGCGATATTATTATTATTATTTTCCATAACAGCCGTCGAGACGTTCACACCAATAAATAAAACGTTTGAAATAATATTAAACCAACGCATATTATTAATATTAATATACATCGACGTCTATTGTTACGATTATACAGCTCAAACACCATATTATTATAAACCTTTAATGTCGAAGTATTTTTTTCTCTGCTATACAAATTATTGTGCAAACCGACAACTGTTGTGCTTTTAATATTATTTTATTATATAATGGCTCAACGAATTGGTTTAATATTTATTGTTCTTTTTTCTTCTTCCCCGTTTTTTTTTTCATATAGATACCACGCATCAGTCTTATAATAATATGCTTGTAAAGATGAATTCAACTCGGAAAGTTTCGAAATTAAAATCGATTTAAAATACATAGTACACAACTGGCCAGCAATATTCTATAATTTAAAACCATAGACAAGTTTTGATTTTGAAGACTTACGTCACGCGTGCGATAAAAATCATTTAAATCACCATAGTTCTGTTAGATAATCCAAATATACTGATGAGCAATATATATATAGTACACTACTATATTATTACCATATTAAAGTATCTATTTCTACGCATTTTAAATTAAACAGTGTTAAAGTACTGGCTAAAATATAATAACAGTTTAAGATATTATTATATCATAATGTAGCACATTTATAACATTATAACCATAAAATAATTTTCAATAGTTAACACTCGATAACATTGTAGTTTTACAAGTTTAGGTATATTATACAGTTATACATGTACCGTGGTTTCTCAATTAAATTAAATTTTTTGAAGAGGTCAAAAAGTTATTCAGTGGTCAGGCAATATTATTATAGTTATCAGGATAATTTTAGAGTCGATAATTTATTGTCTTCCGTTAATTATTGAATGTTATGTCTATGCGTGCGTGCAGTGGTGTGTTGTAATAGTGATGTGTAGATTGATGCGTTTTCCTGGAGCGGGTTAAAAGTTATTCAGGCGTGTAACTTTTGACACGTATCTAAATAGCGCTTGTAGGTATATTCGAATCCCATTGTGCTTATACCGTGTTCGTTTGTGTGTGTATATTATAATATACCTACCTACTTGTTTATACTCACCTACGTGATTGAATATTATTTATTAGCCGAGATAACATATCTCGTATCATATTATATACGTATAGCGTGCATAATATAATAATAAAAAGTATGAGATCGGCCGTATTTTTTTTCACGATTAATTATGCAAATCGTCTTCGAAATTATAATAATAACAATGATCGTGCGACGCGATGCGCGTTTTCGCCACTGAAACAATTTCACACACACGAAAATTAGCATATAATAATAATATCCTTTATACATAGTCACGGTATATATGATAGGTACGATGAGGTATGTCTCTGCAGCAGAGATCAATCTCGCAGCTAGAAAGCGGTATATTTATT
>VUJU01004612.1:0-17736 GCA_009835225.1 Aphis craccivora
TATTATTCAAAATGTATAAGTCGTAGATACTTGAAAATTTCACCAGTTATTTAGATTAGCATTTTCTTTACGTGATTTAATTTTCAAAATATTTTGACTTTTTTTGATGTGTTGATAACATTTTTTTGGCACAATCGAAATACTTAAAAATGCAAATTATTTTGTAGGTATAATTCATAAAAATTTTTGTATAAGTAGCTAAGAGTTGAAAACTTAATACAAGGTTTTTCATAAGTTTAGCTTACAATACCTAATTATAAAAGAACTTAAATTTTGGTGTATTCAGGCCATTAAAACATAAACCACTATTTTCACCAACCACTGGAAATTATATCCTAGGCTGACAAATCATCTTCGTTCAGAATCGTTTTTCGTATACAATGATAACTATCATTAGATTCAAATTTAACACTCCTATAATATATAATAATGATATAACCTAACCTAACCGCACCTAATGTACAACAGAGCGGTACCCACTTGCCCGCTTTTTTTATGATGGCATTTGTATTAGGTATGACGTTAGAAAAGATTATTAATTGTTAAAGAAGATTTATTAATAATTTTAAGTTTATTCATATAAAAACATTAGTTAATTAGTACCTATGTATTTACTTTTTTACAATTAGTGAACTGCAATAAATTTTTTTGACCTAAATAGGATATTGCTTTTACCATTGAATTTGACAAAACTTGTATAGCCAATTTTGTATTTTGTTGCTGTGATCCAATAGCATTTAGATGTCTATCAGTAACTTTGTGTACACAATTTAAATCCCCATTACTTAGACTAACCACCTCTTGTATTACTTGTTCTCCAATGTACTTATAATATTTGACAAAACAAATCCATTATCAATGAAATGATTCTAACTAATTTCATTAAGTGGGGTACATCAGCAAACATAAAAATTTGTTTTTCAGATATTAGATGACTAAATGATGTCTTTGTTGGTGTTATTCACAGACTTTTCCAAAGCCTAATATTTGTAGGCCATATCACTGACAACAGCTACTACCTCAAAACCAAAGGAATGAAGCTAACTTATAACATCAAACAGTAATAATTGAGTAATGGGTACCATAGTCATAGTATTATAGTTGCTTCCATTTGGAAAATAGTCCTATGAAGTTAACAAATAACTATTATACAGTCATATTTGATATGCTAATACTCAAATTTCAAACCATACACCTCTAGTAATCATTACTTGTACACACTTAAATGGACACAAATTTTGTTAATTTTTTTTATCATAGCACAATTTTTGTGAAACATAAGTTTTATCAAATGATATAACTATTATTTTGTCAATTTTTGGATTGAGATTTCCCTATATTTTTCTAAAGCATAAGAACATCTTTCAAAATACCTTTGTCTGTATTAAACTTTCCTGCCCACCGGCTCAGTGATAATAAACCTAAAATCATTATCTTACACACATTGTGTTTTAAAACATAGTATTTTTCAGATTCTAAGGTAAGTTATTGTACACAAATCTATTTATTTAAAAAATAAATTAATATACTAAATTACAAATTTGTATGTATTTACATATCATTACCATTTAACATACAATATATATTTTATATTTAACTATTTAAGCAAGAAACTTCTATAATACCTAGTAATGGAAACTCCAATTTATCTTTTCTATAACACTTTGGTGATAAACTTTGCAGTCATAGCCAATGCAATATTTTCTGGTTCCCATTTGGTCATTTTTTTTTTTTTTTAAGATTATATCAATTTAATGTGATCAAAACATATTTGATTAAGTGTTTTCAAACTTATTTTTCAAACCTGCATGCCTCCAAAGTGATCTATTTATTTTTTTTCAGTAAATAATTTTCTCAAATCACGATTTATTTTAAAAAGTTCCTCATTTTTTTTTTTTTTTTTTTAATTATCTCTAATTCATCTTTTAATCTAAATATTATATTAAAATAAAACATATAATAAAAGATAATGTAAAAATATTTTTTTTACCACAATATTATTTGAAACGTTCAATCAATTGTTTCAAATACTATTTTAAAATTGATTAATCATAACAAATTATAAGACTGAATACATACTAAAATATAGATATATAGTAATAAATAATAATTCAGTTATTTTTTGCTGCAAGTATATATAATTTTTATTAGAATAGAGATAATGAAGAAAAATAAAAACAATATATTATAAATAAATACCAATACTCATAATTACACAAAAGTAAAGATGTACGAGTACATGAATAATAAATTAACAAAATTAGATTTTTGTATAAGAAAAATATATAAAATTAAAGAATGGATATCCCTTGAGGTTACTATGTATGTGATTTTGTTGACATTTATAATTATTCTCAATATCTCCCTTATTCGGAACATATCATATTTTCGTAAAACAAAATTACTTGTATTAAGAATTATTTTCTTTAGTAAATAATACATTTTACTTAGAGCTCTACTAGCCTATAGTGTGAATGTGTGATACATGATAGGCACTTGACTGTATGGGCCTTCTGCCCTTCTCTAATAAAAATAACAATAATAATAAGAGGTTGGGTGCATAAGAAAATACAAAGTGATAAAAAATATATATAAACATATGATAGTAATAAGCAAAAACAATAGAGTATGAATAATAATATTATTGAATAATAGTAATAGGGAATACTAAAGAGGAGTGAATATACAAGATAGATCATGCAAGTTTTTTTGCTCATTAGCATAACGCAACAGTGATAAGGTTAGTGTCATTCAAAACTATCTTTTGTATCTTTACAGCTCCAAAAACAGAGCATTTGAAAACTACTGTTTTAAGTATATACTTATAGTATGGATAAATTAATTAATTAAAATAAAAAAAATTTCCATATACATATATCTAATAAATATATATGTCATCATTATAATTATCAACTACTTTATGTTATCTATACATTTTATCATTCTTATACTTATAACATTGTTGCATATTCAGCATTTATATTATTTAATACTACACACATTTATATTAATTGTATGCATAAATATCATATTACGATCGGTAAGGACTGTCCATCGATCATCAGAGTAGAATTATAATGTACTTCATTACGATTTATATTGTCGACAATAAAAGTACATATACAAAACACACGTTTATGTTATTATTCATATTAATAATAAATAACAAACATAATGTAAATTCTATATTGCTAAAGCAAATTAAAAAGAGCCTTGGAACATGCAACAATGCAACATGTTGAACTCGTCCTTTATAATATTCATTATTATTCCTGTATTGTTGATTAGTAACTGGAAAACACGATACTTACAATTATCATTTAGTTATCGAAATACACAATTAATCAAAAATTTTAATAAGCAGCAATTTAAATTATTTAATTTTCTGTAATACATTTTATATCTGAAACTATAAAAAACACATACCCAAATTTGTTGGCACATACAAATAGGCAAATAAAAATTAATATTTAAGACTTATATATCATGAAGTTTGGAAAGGTAAAGTCTAGATACATTTACACATATTAGTTGGAATAACAAAAACTTATTTTGAGTTTTAATTGTTATATCTAAGTTAATTTAGATTTATTTTTTTGTATCTTCAGCTTGTTTTTGTGATATGTGACTTTGGCAGAAGACACGGTTTCTGCCTCTGATTTTGACGCTTCTAAATGATCTAAACAGACATGGGGTTCTTGAATTACTGAAGGCCCTTTAGCTTTTACTACAATACAATTAATTCATAAAAATAAATATCCATGTTATATTTAAATTATTATATTAACCTGTTTGAGATTTCTCTAATTCAATTATTTTCTTTTTGAGTGAGGCGATTTCTTGTTTCATTTTAAACATAGTGATAGCATTTTTTTCCTCTTGTACAACTTGGAATAATGTATCAACTTTTCTTTGATAATATTTTTTTAATGATGTAAATTTTTTCTCGATTGACAAATGAAATTCTTGATAATCGTTATTGATTGACGCAATATTATGCCTCTGCCTATCATTATTTTCCTATGAATATAATTTCATGTATTATGTATTTATAGCAGATAAAAAAGAAAAACTAAATTGTTTCACTTTATGAGGATTTAATGATATAAATTCACTCACATCTAGTTTAGATATTAGTTCATCATTTTCTCGTCCAGATTCTTTTAAATCCACAACTTTTATAAAATAGTGTATCAACAATTTTTTCATTTCATCTTTACTTAAAGTTGATAGACATTTCCAGAACATTTTGGATTCATTTGAATTCTGTACACAGATATAAGTAGATAATTAATTTAAAAATATACATTATATAAAAACTATATTACTAATTACCGTTTGAACATATTTTAATAAATTTGTTTCATTATTGGACACTTTATTATTTTTTAATTCTGTTAAAAAGTCTATTGTATCAATTGCTTCATCATTTTCTAAATATTTTCGTATATCTTCTTTGGATAAACTGTCTTCCTTAAAAATAAAAGTACAAATTTATATAATTTAATATACTTTTAATATACATTAGTTTATAAGGACACCACACCCATTTATGCTTTTTTATTCATTATTCTCCAATATGTTATGATTTTATAAAAGATTTGCAAATAATGTTTTGGTGAATCATTACAAAATTGGTAGGTAAACATTTTTTTTTTTTTTTTTTTGTTAATATGGTAAGAACTTATTCATAAATAATTAAATTAAAATGTATTTAAACTAATATTATAAATACTACAATATGGGTCATAGATATTTTTGAAAAGTACAATTCAACTTTTTATTTTTATTTTTAATTCAGTGATATAATTTTTATAAAACAAATATATACACAACTAAGATTGAAAAATTAGTTTCATAGTTCTACTAAAATTTTTAAAGGAAATATATAGATTTTTTTCATAAATGTATTTCTGTTTTAAGAACATCTAATACTGTTATTTGAGATTATTTAATGAATCTTCATTTTTAATGATTCAATTATTTCACAATTATGTATAAAACATTTTTGATAATAATATGTTATGAGCAAAGTAGAAAATCGGGCACTATGCACAATGCCCAATTTCCAAGGTCAAAGTTGGAATACGTTAATATTGCCCGGGCATTTTATACAGTGCCCAAATGTAATTGGGCACTGTAGATTAAATATTCAATACATAAAAAATTTAATAAAAAATCTTACAGAAAATATCATTTATTTACACAGCTTTTTTTATTATTATCTAAAAGTGGTTTGATATGAATAAAATAAAATTTATTTTTAAATTACAATTATTTTGATAATTTTATTTTAATTGATTATTACTAAAAAATAATGAAGATTATTATTTAATAAGCTATTATAATAGCTCTTATAATATATAATAGCATTATTTTACATTATTCATTACCACATATACACCGCTATTATGGCACTTTGAATTGCAAAGTCTACCAGATATTTTTACATTTACACCAGTTGGTTTTACACAATGTATTGCAAGTACACCTTATTGTAAGCTAGGTCACCTAAATTAAAAGGTTTTTAGAGATAACTAGATATTATTATATCCAAGTATAGTTTTGTAATGATATTGTTAAGTATAAAATATAAATGCAATTTGATATAAATATGTGCAGCATGCTGTATTTAATTCAATTTAATTTGCCCACTTGAATCTGGGCATGGTAGATTGCCCAGGCAATCTAGTACAATGCCGATCAATGTATGAACAATTTGAGTATTAAGAGGACGTCAAACGTGTATTTTGAAAGTATCAAACAAGCCTCAGCTCTATGCACACACAATGCACAGATACCGTAGAAACATGGTTTTAACTCCAATAGAAAGATCATACTTACACTATGCTTCCTCGATGAATTTTTTTTAAAAAATGTTTTGGTTTATTTTTTACGTGAAGTGAAAAAAAATAAAAAACTGACATTTTTAAGCTTGAATATTGGTTGATGTATTAAATCTATAAAAAAAATCTCTTCGAGGAGGCATGGTTTAATATCTCTCCTTTCAACAGAATTAATCACATTCCTTCTAAGTAAATTATTGAAGGAGCTGTAACTATAGAGTGAATGATAGTTCATACTGCGTAAACACATTTTGTCTATATCACACGTGTGTAAGACGAGACAACACATGCGGATACAATGTCCTCTTAAAAGTATCATTCTTACATTGTCCAAAATGTTCGGGCATTGTATAACAATGCCCGAATTTCCTACTTTGCCCCCTAACATATACACACATACACACATATAAACATGAAATATCAATATTATCCAGATAATGTTAATCTAAATCAGTCAATATAGGATAATGTTAAAAGTTATATATTAAATGGGGAATAGAATTTTTGTTAGCATTCTATACAATAATAAAGCAGCGGACTGTTAAGTATAATATTCAGGTCTAACCATAAGTTTCCTCAAGTTAACATTGGATTCAGTGTGAGAGTCTCTATACCAAATTTTGATAGAAGACGACCAGACCCAAGATGCATTATATTTGCAATAGTGTCTATTCAGGATGGCTAATATTATAAACTTGGCAATAAATATGGTACTTTGTCACTGCCAGTTAAACACCAGAAAACAGTTTGGTGTTTGTCTGTTATCTTTAATACCTCTTGATAAGATGATACATGTGGAAAAATTATTGACGGGAATTGCGAGTCTAATATGCAGACTGTGGTGGTCAAGAATACAAAAGGTGTTCATGTAAGAGGAAAATATGTGATACCACTCGATGTTAATGTAAGTCATCTAGCATTTTCTAAAATTCAAAATGTCATAGGAACATGCCATGACGTAATAATAAAGGATAACATATCAACACTTAAAATTCTATACTTAAAATAATAATTTAAGAAATAATTGAAAACATATAGTAAAATTTAATATTGTATCAGATAGTAGGTTAGGTTATTAAAAATTAAAAATAAGCTCATTTTAAAATATTATGTATTTTATGGTTATTACTAATTGTATCTTAAATAAATTGAAGATTGTTAATAATTTTAAATGATTTTATCTCAAGCATGATACATTTTTATGGCTGTTAAGACATTATCCAAAAGTGCTTGGCTAATTTCATATTATCCGGTTAATGTTAACATTAGCCAACATTTAATAATAGTCATGGCGGGTAATGATAATAGATGGCTAATGTCAACATTATCCAAATGTTAACGTTACCCCTAACATATATAATAAATAAACGTACATGATTAATTATATATTTATAAATTTATCTTAGTAAAATGTAACAATATAATATTGATCAATTATCTCAACTTGATTTTCTGATGATCAAACTGATAATTTTGATTTAGGAGTAAATGATTTGAAGATAATTTTGTTAATAAATACAGAAAAATCAATCAATAGGAACTATTCTTTACCGCTGTAGAAATATTGTAAATACAATAAGCAATATGCATAATAGTATTGAAATAGAAAAATATATTATATATTAATAATAAAGGTATTTTAAAGACATCAGGTTCAGAATCAATGTCTGGTTAAAATGATTTTATGGGAAAGGTCGATAAAAATTTTACCAATTATTAGTAGTATATATTAAAAGCTTTCCTATATAAAATATAAATTGTCAAAAAAAAAAACCTTAAATTATGCAGAAGATCACTGATCAATTCTGTAAGTAAGCGCTCTACTTCTGACTATACTCAACAAAATAAAAAAATAATAATATAATAGCCATTATATAATAAATGCCATGTGTAAGAAATATTTTGTGCCTTATCATTATAAAAGAGATCTATTAATTTAGTAACTATTATATTGTATTTTTAATTATTATTTTATAATAATATAAATATTAATAATTCTATTTTTTATTTAATATTTTTAAAACATTCTGTAACACAAATTTCATGACAATTTACTGGTCTATTAGAATATATGAATATAAATTATATTAAACAATCTTTTTATTCTTCTAAAATCTAGGTATTTTAGTGGTAAAACTAATTTTCCATTTAGAAACTCTAAAAGTATTGGATCAAATTTTGTAAATATATCAGCTTGATTAAAATAAAAATGTATAAAATAAAAACCTTTTGATACTTTGGATTGAACATCCCTTTAGGCCTTGAACTTAAAACTGCAGTCCTCATATCTCGCAATTCCAAAAATTCTCTTTTTAAATTGTCATTTTCAATTAAATTTGAAGAAGTGTGAACTCTACTTTTTTCAATACTTGATATAACCTATATTTAATATTTAAAATCAATAATAATTTTTCAAGTGAATATTATCAAACATATACAAATATTTTACTTACTCCCAGATTAGATAAATACATTTTTAATTGATTAATTCGTTTATCATTTTCTATTAATATTGATGAAATTCTTTGTTTATTTTTTAGTAGATTAGTTAATTGGTCATAAAATATTTTCAAACGATCATTGGAAGTTTGTAAAGCAGCCTGATATTGTAGTAATCTGAAAATAAAATCCATTAGTATTTAGTTTAATGAATTAATAGTACAATTTGATATTTTACATACTTTTCTTTACTATCACTAGCAATTTTTATTACGTCGTCCATTTTTTTAATTTTAGCTTCATATCGCAAAACTTTTTCATTTACTCGTTCTCCATAATCTGAATGTTTGTTGGTTCCGTTACTAGAATTTGTTTTTGTCATTTTATTTGACTTGTCCAACTCATTTAAGATTTTATTATATTTTTTTAATATTCTACAATATTCTTTTTGAACTTTATGTTTTGCATTACATCTGATTTCTGCATAATTAGCAGTTTCACGAACAAAATTTTCCTAAATAAATTAAAATTAAAATCATTCATGCAATAGAAATTTAAAAAAATAAATGGTATCACATAACTAAATTAACCTTTATTGATATAATGTCTTCTAAGTGTTTAATATTTTTTTTTAATCCTTCTTCATTAATAGAAATTAAACTCAATTCTTTTCTTTTTGCATTGACTTCTGCTGTTAATGTTTTTAATTCTTCTCGCAGTTTTGCAATATCATTTAAACTATTATTACTATTTATACAAGCCAGTAATATCTGTTGACTTGGATCAAATTCAGAATCTAAAAATAATATAAGTTTTTAATTCATTTAACAATAGCTAAAAGTTGTTATGGGCTACGAGATATTGAGGCTAAGTTAGTTTGACCATGCCTCGTGTCAAGAGAGTTGCATATGCTACTATATAACAATGACATGTGTTGGGATAGTAAGAGCACCGATAATTATATTGCAGTAATGATACATTTCCGAGTAAGGTTACCTAATCTTCAAAAGTGCATATTCGTATTATAATCATTAAATAGTATTTTTGCACAATATCAAATACGGGTCCGAATTTGCAACAACAACTATAAGGACGCCTGGTTTCACCCAACAGGCTATGATTCGATGCAAACAAGAGAGGAACCACAGTACATAATGGAGCTCAAAGACCAGCAACAGCAGATGTACCAAAGCTATCAACACCAAAGCACTTTCATGACACTCAGCCACTTATTTTATTAGTTATATGCATTTTGTTTATACGTAATAAAGACATTATTCATTAATCATTATTAAGTTGTAATTATTTATTTAAAACAGAGGTTTCCAACCTTTTTGGTGCTACGGACCACTTGGAGAACTTTCAATAAGTCACGTACCACCTCAATATTGTATTCCTTACTTTTCTTGTATATAAGAATCAATTTTTTTTACAAATTTTAGAATTTAGATTATGAATAAATAAAAAATGATGAAATTCCTTACAACAGACTTTTAAAAATGTTTATAATTGATCAATTTTTTATTTAAGTTAAAAATAATTAACAATTTAACACAAATAATTACTATTCTAAAAAAATTTACATCTGCCGATATAATCAAATCTTAATGTACAAACAAGATAAAATTATCGGTTGAAATAATAACATAAATTTTACTGTATGATATAAATTTATAAATAAACGATGTACTCTACACTATTAAATACTTGTATTCTGCCTCAATAAAAAATAAAATATTTAAAATATTTTTAAATTTTGTTAGTATGGCTCACGGACCACCTCACAATATCTCGCGGACCACCAGTGGTCCGCAGAACATAGGTTGGGAACCTATGATTTAAAATAACACTTGGATTCAATTCTGATATTGGCACGCAACAAAGTTTTTTTTTGCATTTTTGAGAATATTTCACAAGTTAGAGAATATTTTACTTATTTATCATATTTTGTAAATTGTGCGATTCATTTTAATATTTGGTAACCAGGAGATTTTTTTGAACATTTATAATTTTTTGTTTTTTAATTAAAAGAAAACATAAAGGAATATTGTATTTTTATTTTACAATCCTAGTTACTTCAATGCAATTCTATTCTGTAAGTACAAACCATACATAATTAATTATTATTTGAGGAATACCTGTTATTTAATATTATATTATATTTATTAATAGATATATATTGTAGTGTATTATTAATTGTTATTTTTAAATATTGTGACGTACGTGTTTATTATAAATTTTAGTAAAAATATACTAAAGGAATATCATTTTTGTTTTAATATTATATCGTTTTATTTAAATTATATTCCTACTAAGAATTTCTTATTATTACTTAAAATCAATATTACTTCATTTAAATACACAAGTATTATACCTCACTAACTAATATTTCTAATATTTCTAATTATCCACAATGCATTTCTATTAAAAACTAACGAATGAAAAGAAGAAATATACAAATGGTCTAGAATTCTAAATGAATAGTAATATCCCATGTTCTAAACTAGGTATTATTATAAATTTATAAATAAAATAATGATAACAAATAAAATTTATAGGTACCTATTACTATTATACTTAATACTTAGAACTAATGAAAAATGCTCATGGGAAAAAAAACTAAATATTATCAGATTATAATAAGAAAACTTAAGTTAATGGTATTTATGCACATGACTATTGTATTTGTATCACATGCAACTTATAAATTATAACAGTTATAACTATAAAAACATGGGATTTACATTATATATAAATTTATAAAATATGCATCACAAACATGCACTAAAAAAAATCAAATTATGCAAGAAAAAAAGGCAAAATCAGCATAATAAAATTTCAATTTTTATAATTAATTTTAATTTTGCAGCGATGATTGTTAAATTTCTAATTAATATTAATACATCACTAACTAAGTAAATACAATTTTAAAAAAGATATTGAGATTAAAATTGAATCACCTACAGTTAAAAATTAAATAAATTGAAAATAAATAGAAGGCTATACTTGAAAAAAAATACTGGATTTGAAATAATGTTAACAATTTCAAAAATTCTAAACGGCGAAGATGCTTCAAACGAATGAGTTCTTGGTGATTTCAGTGGATATGGAGAGAAATTTTCCAAAATATAAATATTTACTGTCTGATAATCGTCATTTGTTTAATTTTGACAACATCAAACATGCTTTAATTGTACAATGCAATATTGCAATAAGAATTCGTAATTTGTAATTGGTAATAAATAATTTTTAAGTTTTAATCAGTTTTTAATCATTATATATACTTTTTTATAGTCCTTTTTTAAATGTTTTAATTTAAATTTGTTATAACAGATATTTTATTGTGTTATACTAGGTACTATAAAATTCAAATATATTATACCTACATTTGTTTCTTATTTTAGTTTACTTCATAAGTATCTAAAGCAGTGTTTCCCAAAGGGTGTGCCGCGGCACACTAGTGTGTAGTGAAATTTGAAAGGTGTGCCGTGACAACTTGAACTTTTTATAATAAATAATAATACCCGACATCATTATGTACCTATTATTCGATAAGTAGATTATATTTATCCAAAGTGTGCCGTAACTTATAAAAACTAATAATAATGTGCCGCGATGGGAAAAAGTTTGGGAACCACTGATCTAAAGCTTGTAAATATCATCAATATATTTTAACTTTAATTGTTATGTTTCTTATTATTATTATTACTGTAATATTGTAAGTATGTTATATTACACTTAATGAGTACCTATTTTAAAATTATATAAGTTATTAATATTTACCTGCAACTGTAAAAATAATAAGCTACCTATCTAATATATAATAATTATTGGTTACTCAATACTACATTCTATGTATTAGGCAATAGTGTACCTCTCCAGGGATAATTTTAATTGATAAGTTTAAATCTGTATAATCTTAAATGCAATCAAAAAATTAGTATAGTAGATCATAGTTGTTATTAAATCAAAAAAATATCAGTCAAAATTAATTAAATCAAAAAGTACAAGTCCAGTTATCTCATTGAATAAAGAATTTTTCAAGAATTTAAATACATACATGTATTGAGAATGTAATTGTAAAATAACACGTAAGAATTTTCACTCAAGTCCTTACTACCTGGGACCAAAGCTACTATGTAAAAATACAACTAGACCTGGTAATTTAGCAAATAGTATGAAATGTGTTTCTGAATACCTGCAAATATACTTTTAAATATCAATTTGACTTTTTAGTATAATTACAGTACAGAAGTAAAATTACAAAAAATATTAAATATTATTGAAATATTGTTTTATAATATATACATTTTTTATACACTTATAATGAATAATTGTCATTAATTTTAACAATACTCACAGTCGACATTATGATTGAGCTCGTCGGGTGTTTGAGTAATGCTTGTTCTGATGAGATAATCGAATCGATAGTTGATATATTTGTTATACGTGTCAAACACACTTATTAATTTCTGATCAAATTTTATGTCATTTAAAATATTTTCGATGTTTATACCCATTTTTGACGGTCGAAATAAAACAGATTTTGATAAATTGAAGTCTTAATTACCTACTGTCATTTATACATCATACTGACGTTTAATCAGGAAACTTTTACGTAATAACAAATATGTAGTTTAAAGCTTTAAAAAAACAACAGCAGTAATGAAATTAATTCTATATAATAACAGTAAAACTTGCGAATACTCAATAATAATTATAAGAAAATAAACGGCGTAAACAGTAGGTAATCATGGACATTTATCACAATAATCAACCGTCATAGCTTGGACACGTACGTTTTCGTTTTAGTATCATATATGTGCAACGTTTCGCAACGTTTGTTCCGTGATAGCAGAACAGTAGGTAAATGGTAGTTGATAGTAGCCGTGTAGTTGTGTAGGTACCTATGGGCTTAGATCATATAATCATATTATACGGCGAACTGCGTATTATATCAATACCATAGATATATAATATAAATTATATTTGTTTGTATTATGTATCTATTTTTATATATATGATCAATACAAAAAACTATTACCGATATTCATCGAGATAGATAAGAATACTGGAGCGCATACTAGATACCAAAAAACGGTCAGCCGGTCAAAAATCAAAATGTTATTCCCACCACCATACGGCAAAAAATAATAGGTAATATAATATCTAAGGCAATAAGGCATACGTAAATCGCAATACACTAGTCACTACGTTTTACGTCTATACTAATGATGTTAAAATGCTAATTATTTATTATGCTATTAGTATTTAGTATTTTGTATTTACTTGGATACCGAGCCACTTTATATTTGTGGTTTGAAGGTGATAATAACTTTTACTTTAAGGTAAAATAACTTATAACTATATATCGTTTTACTTATTTACTATATATACTTATATAGTTATATATATTATAGGTAAGTACTGTGTTTGATTTTATGGTTTTGTGTATTAACTTTGTACAGTTGTACACATTGCAGTGCAATACGCCAATACACCTATTTTCGTTGTCGACTATGACTGTAATTTTTTTATATTTTTACTATAAATTTATTGAGTTATTTATAGACCACTGACATTTTCAATTTTTTCGAGAAATTTTTTTTGAAGTGTCGATAAAAAAATTTTGGATGACCAAAAAGGTTTGAAAATTTAATACAAGGTTCCTTCTGAGTTTTCCTTATTGTAGCTAAAAAAATTAAAAATCGTTGGTCACAATTTTTTTTTTTATAAGCGTTTATAGTTCAAATTTTTCAAATTTTTACGAAATCTGTCGAAAACGTGAAAATTTGCAAGTAATTTTGAAATTGAAAAAATCATAAAATGTTTTGTGTTAATAACTAAGGATTAAAAATACAACATTAAGTTTTCCTTCTGGTATCTATAGAGAAAACTCGAAGCATCAGGTTATAGGTAAAATTTAAAGCGCGTTTGAATTTTAAATTTTTAGAAAATAGCGTAACGATAACAATTTATCCTCAAAACGATTTTAAATATTTGTTATTATTCAAAAAGTATAAGTCGTAAAGACTTGAAAATTTTACCAGTTATTTAAATTGGCGTTTTCTTTACATGATTTAAATTTCAAAATATTTTGAATTTTTTTGAGCTATTTATAGACAACTTAAATTTTTAATTTTTCTGAAAAAATTTTGTTAAAATGACAATTAAACTTTTTTGGCCCAATCAAAATACTTGAAAATTTTATACAAAGTTCCTCATAAGAGTTATTCTTATTGTAATTAAAAAATTATAAGAATACATAGACATAACTTTTTGTTATTAGCATTTGAAGTTCAAATATTGACAAAAATTCGTCAAAACCATGAATATTTGCAAATTATTTTGTAGGTATAATTCATAAAAACGTTTGTATAAGTAGCTTTTCCATAAGCTTAGCTTATAATAATTATAAAAGAACTTAAATTCTGGTATATTCAGACAATTGTAACATAAACCACCTTTTTCACCAACCATTCGAAATTATATTCTAGGCTGACAAATCATCTCCGTTCAGAATCGTTTTTCGTATACAATGATACCTATCACTGGATTTAAATTTAACACTCCTATATATATAATAATGATCCATACGGCACCTAATGTACAGCAGAGCGGTATTCACTTACCTACTTTTTTGATTTGTTAGAGTGCAACGTTTGTCACAAACATGGGCATAATGCTGTTTAATGCTGGTATTTCCTTGCCTCCCAAGCTGTAACAAAAAAGGCCAAAAAGGCCAAAAGAGTACACCAAAATATTAAGCCGTCGCTGAGAGGCTATTTTTGCTACTGCTGCAGCTTTAGATATAGCAGCTACAACAACAATAGAAGCTACAACAGCTTTTCTAATATGTAAATTACGTGTTACCCGGAACACTGTCAAAAAATTAAAAACCACTGAAGGATAAAGGTTGCAACTCGTACAGCGGCCGCACAAAAAATAGTCCCCTGGAACTTTAGGACGCCTATACTATGTGATGTTTAAGAGCTTTTCATAACTTTAAAATCATTGTCATTGCGCCATTTGTGGTTGGCGGACGTTAAACAAAAGTTATAAACGTTTTGCGCCTATTATACATTGAAACGCAACCCAGTATACGGGGTTTCTTATCACTAATCTTCTGAAAAATAGTCACCTAGCAACTTCACACTTGTTATAAAATAATGTATAAAATAATAAGTTTTTGGCGGGACGCATAAAAGATTTGACCAGCCGGCATCCGTGAGGACGTTGGTTGGGGGTTCGCGGCTAGTATGTAACGATGTCTGTCGGTGTCGGGAATGGATAGAAGTGGACGAAGCCGATTTGTTGCTTCTACCCGAGACGGTTAAAGCGAACACCCAGACCGCGTTACGCTCCCATGCGCCTAGTATTATGTGTCCCGCCACAAGTTCTTTGATAATGATTATTAATCTTGTGGTGATACGGTGTTATCACCACTACACCGCGGACGCAGTGTCGCGGTGTTTATCGTCGCCGCATTAGCGCACAATTATTGTATTATTGTATTATTATATTATTGTGTTATATCTATATATGCCTATTGTAACGATGTCTCGATCTCGCGCTACCCCCCGCCAGCCCGCGCGAGCGACCGATCCGCTTTTCTCGGTTTGTTACGGCCGTTACGCGGATTTTGCGTTTCCCGTTTTGCGACTCTTTTGTCGACATCCGAACTGTGAAGTCACTAGTTCTCTGTCCGCCAAACTTTCGCTCCGTCACGCGACTTTGTGTTAATTTTTACGACGACACGAAACCACGCCGCGCGTACATTTTTGTCTCCGCGAGCATTGTTATCCCTTTCGGTCGCTACAATCATTTATTTATTATTTTAATATACGTTTACCTCGTTGTTTCTACAAATAAAAAGTTTTATTTGTCAAGCTTGTTTTGGTTTGTAATAATTACCTTTCTTCACTTCGAGTTCCATTCGAAGCACGTAAATTAGCTGGCTGATAGTGCCAACAAAAGCCACTATCACCACAATCTCATAGATAGTAGAAGAATGGATGGGCCACGCAACATTATCACACGGGAATTAATTGGAGTTGTTTGAGATTATAACAGCCAACGTTTACAATTTAATGTTATCAATCTATCGACACTTGCGGAAGTGAGAAACCGCCTTTTCACATATATAACCGTACGCCTTTCTCTCTTCCACATTAAAGACTGCGACCACTTGCGTTGTATGCTTTAACATGGCCTATCCATTCTTCTATTATCTATGATTAATCTATTCTGTGGCGATAGTAACTTAACCTACTGATAATTATGCGAGGAGTTGCATTACGCATACGCATATTGATCACCTAATTCGGAGACTCGTCGCTAATATCGCCAACAAACCACGATTATAATATAATAGTTCTTTGTAATCATGCAACAAACTAATACGCTGTAGCTCCATTCATAGTATATGATCTAAGCTGTGTACATAATATTTATATGTCGTATCTCGATCGTATTATCAAGTCACCATCATTGCATTTCCCGTCAAAAAATATAATATATATATATATATAACAGTTTTAGTTTTTTTGATAGTGGTAACCAATATTTTTTTATAATTAAATGAAAAAACCCTTAAGTTCTGAAACCGATAACTTTAATTGTATTCATGTCATCAAAAAAATTAAAACGCTACGAAACAGATACAGTTCTTCCCAATGGGATTTATAATTTTGGTAATTTTGATATAAATATCGAGGGAGTAAAGTTGTCCCGCGCAAAACAGTTTTTAACTATGTTACGCGTGTATGGAACTGAGACAACACATGCGGGTATGGCGTCCTACATATATATATATATCGTATACCTTTTTGTAGGAACAGCTGTCGTGATCAGCTCTTAACAAATATTCTACATTAAAAATAAGAATATAAAATTAAGGGCGCCTTCTAGTCAGGACATTAGGCAACTTAAACAACAATAAAACATTGTTAAGGGGATTACATACCGACCGTTTTCAAGCAATTGAATATAGGCAATTTTTAGACAATCTGTATAGTACATGCGTGCGAGGCGTGTATATTTGTGTGTAGTAAATGATCATTAGTGTGAGTGACTTCCCTGTACCGCAGCCCGTCTATCGATCCACCACCGATTACCGACGTGCAGCGTATCACGTCAATATTATTTTTATTGTCCTTATGAATACGAGCGCTCTAATAACTATATAAAACTGAAGTGCCGGTCTATTGACTATTATCGTTATTACTATTTCGCTTTTACGTATTGCCGTATTGATCATATTAATTATCAATAATTAATATTTATGTATTATTTATTATAATACTAAAAAAACTCACAAAAGTAATTAATTATAATAAAATGAAATTAATGTGAAAAAATAAAAATAGATACGTATAAAGTATAAATTTTTTTTGTCAAAAGTTCATTCTGTATTTCTGTATTTCACACACCAAAGTATTTTAAACCTATG
>VUJU01004613.1:0-17707 GCA_009835225.1 Aphis craccivora
GATGCTTAAGGAGCAAAGAGCAAAACAACAACAACGCGATGTTAAAAAACAAAAACAAAAAGGCGAAGCTGAAAAAAGAAAAACACACAAACCGTTGCCAAAACCGAATGAACAAGAACACCACAGCGAAGAAGACGGAGCGGAAGAGTGTCCGATGCTTAAGGCGCAAAGAGAAATGAACAAATCGAATAGCCATGATGCCGGAGAAGAGGAACTCGAAACAAAAACAGAAAAACGTGAAATGGATAGGAGACAGCGGAGACGCGATCTTGAACCCAGAGAAGGAATACAAATACAACACAAAATAAAAATAGTGAAACCTTATCCTGTGCGAAGATTAAGCGGCGCAAACGTCAAAAAACCACAACAATCGCAATATAAACGATATTTTGAAGTTTCGTCAGAAAATGAGGATGCGGATAAACCGAAAAAACCGATTAAACGCGTAAATAGTAATACGAAGAATACACCTCGCAACCGTAGAACGATAAATAAAAAAAAACAAGACGCAACAAAATAAATGAATTCATTAATAGGTAATGGAATTGACATTATTTGTACACAAAATTCTAACCATGTATGGTATAAATATTGTACGACATTATATTCAAAATAATATATTATGTTTTACTGTGTAATATCATACAATTGTTTTATTATAATATAATAGTAATATTTCCTTGCGAATATTATATAAAAACGATAACATTTCAAAAAGCAATACATCGTAATTTATATTGCTCTCATTACTTATATCAGTAAGTTATCTCCTTGAATTTCATTGACACATCATATCCTTACTCCTTGGTTAATTTTTTTTCTCAATTACACTCTATACGACTGGTATATTAACGCTCAATACAGAAAATAGAGATACGTACTGTATGTAAGTCCCGGTACAAAAATGAATAAAAGAAAAATACGGTAAAATAATATGTAGGTACCTAATATAAATATTATTTGCCATGGCAAAAACAATAAATATCTTTGAATCATTTTCTATGTCACTTGAGTGGTAAAAGTAAAACGAAAAAACCAAGAACAGCGACATGATCGGTTGTTATATTTATTGTACACTGACTAACAAACATTTCTTGATTTTTAATGTCTGATTATGTCGATTTCACCGTGTTCAGAAAATATATTGATTTACAGAAATCGATTTTTTAGTACTCAAAGCATCCTCATATACTCGTCATAACCAACTTACGCTGTTACATATTGTTTTAGTCTTCACATTCCACTGGCACAGACGTTGAACCAAATTAACACTAATTCGTCCAATCGGGTGACGGGTCACTTTTCTATAATATAACATTAGGTATTACGCTAAAACTATTACAAGTGCTAGAAAGTAGTTAATACTTAATCTGAAACAGTCGTATTACTCGTATTTCCCTTATCTTTTTCTTAAGCGACACGTATGCAGATATGATTGCCTATATACCATATCGTTAGGTTACGTGACAATTAATGATAAATTATATACTTATAATTTAAAATTGTTTGATGCGACTAAATGACTGAACGAATTTGATGTTTAAATTTTAATTCTATTAGTGAATAGTTGCAATGACAAAAATCACACATTTTGGTTCTAAATGTCATATTGTATTATATTATTATTAAATTATAATTTTTTCAACATTCGTCGAGGATCTTCTATTACAATATGTATGCAGATATTTCATAGACAGTAATAGCGAAGAGACTCTCTAGCAACGGTTTCAGTGGAGATAATATATACGTTTTAAAATTGTATTTCTATTCTAATGCATATATATATATTTGTTTAAAAAAAAATATTAATAACACATGCTATCAAGAAATATGATCACAATATGTTTCTGGTTCCTGAATCAAAAAGGTGACTTAAGTTCGATCAATCCAATCTTATGCTTAAATTATGTATTTATTCAAAATTTAATAGCATCATAACGAATATTTAACAATAATTATATTTTATTTTATTAATATTTATAATTTTAATGATAACAAAAAAAAATGTTGCTTTCAAATTTCGATATTAGAACATGATATAAATTCGAATCCGATATTAATAAATATCATATAGTACACTAAGATTGTAATTATTTGTAATTAGATGCGAAAAAGTATTTTATAATTTTAAGCATTTTAAAACATACTACATTTTATATATTATATATATAATATATATGTTAAATAGGTATATAATATATATTATATAATAGTTTATTGTTTTGAAATATTAAAAAAAAACTGATGAGTAAAGCTTACCTGTCACGATTTCCAATAATAATCGTTCAAAAAATAAAAATGACAATAATAGGTACTCTATTTTCTGATGAAATATACATACATATTTTTATTAAAAATTGACAGTTAGGTATAGGTAACTTATAACTTAATATTAGATAAAGACCTTTTTTATTGATAATTTTTGTAGTTATTTTACTAATAACTGCCATGTTGAGTAGGTACTTTCATCATTCTGCTACATCAACAAAAGTACTTCATTATTTAAAAGTTACCTTCTACACCATTAACCTCTGTAATTTTGTTCTGATCCGGCATTTCTTCAAATTTCTTAAGGACTATAGTTTCTTGGGGGAGTTTATTTTCATTTTCGAGTCGTTGCTCTATTTCCTCTTTGAACAATTTATCCAATTCTTTTTCACGGTCCTCTAATCTTTTCACTTTTTCCCTTTCTAGTTGAGATAACATGTCATTTGATGTTTTTAATTGCTCTAAAAGAATTAATCTCTCTTGAAATGTCAATGGTTTTATAATGTTTAATTTCAATCCTAGGGTACGTCCATTCACAATTCCTATCAAGATATAGAAATATTAATACCATTTAATTTACCATTGGCTAGAAATTAATACATTTCAATACTAAATATATGAAATATTATCTATTTACAATAAAGACTAAAACATAAACTTAAAGTGCACTATATAACTAAGTGTAATCATTTTTAAATATTATTATTTTTACGGATTTTCGTACTAGACCTAGCTATCAAAACTAATTTATAAATTGCAACGTTACGTTTTTTATTATACTGAAATATAATTAAAATAAATAAAATTTATCATACAAATTTCAAGTGTTTCATTATATAGAAATTATTTATATTACTCTAAATTAGTCACAGTTATTAAAAAAAACGCATTTGTGAATATATTTTTTTAATAATAAAATATTATTAAATAATTTTACAAAAATTCTTCTAAAAAGTATTTAATCAATAAATTGAGTAAATATTATACCTACCTACGTAGTACACACGAATAATTAATAAAATACATTTAAAATATTAAGAAAAATGCACAGTACTACTTAATATTAATAGTAGAAAGGTAAGAATAAAGTAAAGAGTATAATAATTAATTAATTAATTAAATACAAATTAAATTTTTAAAACAACACGTGAGTAGACATTTTTAATACTATTTTTTTTATTTTTATTCAGTCTATTTATTTCAAGTCTTTAAATGCAATTATTTATTTTATTCAAAATATATAAACATACATATTAACTATATATGTAACTCAAACAAGCTAAGTAACAATATTTTTAATCTGACCAATTTCTTAAGAAACAATAGTATTAAATTTAAAAAAATATCATCTCAAATGATTTTTTTTCAATTAAAATCTTAAAATTGTAATTTATTTTTTTAATTTTAAGTATTAAAAATATAATAACTATGAATGAATGAAATGTATATTAAATAATATTTAATATAAAGTTTTATACAAGTTATATATAATGTTATGTATAATACTATAAATGATATACTAAATGCATTACACACAAATTATATTTGTTTAGTAAATAACTAATCTTCCACATAAGGTACCAACTCAGTACTCACTTATTCAACTATAGTCAAAATAAATAAAATTCTATATATATACATACCATCTTTTATATTGCCATTATCAGGTGCTTCGACTATATACTGGCCATTCAAATATGTTTTTCCTCCAAAAGACATTAGAGTAACTCTAAAAATTAAAATAATTTTAACTCTCGTATTATGAAAATTATATATTTTTACTCACTTCGAGGAAACAAACGGGGCTAAAACACTAATTAAGCATAAGTATATCGCAAACATTTTGTAAATAATTGCAATCCAACTAAATAAAAGAATTAAGGAATAAGTTTACCAACGTCAGTAGTTTCACAAAAATATATATTAAATCACAATATATAGAATTATAGTGCATTTGAATAATTATTTCTACAAATGTTTGAAATTAAAAATGAACGGTTCTAAATAATTATATTCAATTTTAGCAAATATTGTCTTCATTTAAACAAAAAAATATGTTTGTACAATGCAATGCATTACTATTTACCATTATATTTCAAAATTTCATGAGCAAATAACCATAAATTACTAATGAAAATATATCGATTCTATATAATATACATATACTATGTCGTTAATAATTAATATTCATTTTCATCATATAATTACAATAATTATTGTGTATCCCATTTATACATTTATATTTAATTTTCCAACAAACCATTTTTAGCTATAGCCATATTATAGCCTAATTATCGTTGTGAAAATTGTAAATGCTAATTAACTTAAAACACGATACATTCATAATAATATGCTTATTTGATGTTTTATCAAACCTGTGGAGTTTATGTTTAGTAAAAAGGGAACTAAGTTGTTGATTATTATTTTATAATATAATAAATTTATATAAAATGTGAGTTATTAAACGGGAACCAATACGGCTTGCCTTAATAAAATACCTTTTTCAAACGGAAACCAATTCGGCAAGTGGGGATTGGAACACAATTTCGGTACCAGCCGTAAATCCTGTACGCCTAAAACTTACCCTATCTAATATATTATTGGACGACGCTTTAAAACAATTAGTTTTACAGTAGGCATTTGCAGGTCATCTTTATATTACAACATGAATGACTAATTAGTTCATTGAAGCCTTTATATAATCATGAAATAAAAATGAATACATTGACAAAATTGAATACTAATATTATATTACATGTACTACGTACCTACGCCACAGACTATGTTAGATCTAACACTGCTATAATTGACCAAATGTGTTACCACAATTGCTTATAGTATAGACACAGAAGAATAGTTTATTATTTGTTTTATGAGTGAACCAATTAAAAAATATTTTATGATCCCATGTTGGGATACACGAGTTGCGTTCAAAAAGGTCCACACGAATTGCGTCTCAAAAATCCAGAACGCAATTCGTGTATTTTAATCAGGAGTTCTTCATCAACAAAATATAAATAAATAAAAAACAATTATAAATATAATTACAAGTCAAAATAAATATAGTCCATAATATAATAAAATAAATAAATAAATAAATAATAGGGAGTATTTTATATCAGATTGATAAATCCAGAACATTGAGAAATTAAATGCTATATGCACATTGCACATAAATATAATAAAAAGCGTATTTTATCGTTTATGATGACGATAAACGAATTTGTTTATTATTACTTATCAATCAGGAGTCGGTAACAAAATGCATCCATTTCTGTAATTTATAATATTAAGCTCATGATTATAATATATCGAAACATAATATCAGAGCCCTGACTTCCTTATAATTAATACACCACGGAGAACCCCTGAAAACGAAATAAAAATTCTTATACCTAACCTATATAGTAGGACGCATTTCTTGAATACCTTTTTTACGGGACGCAATTAAGGTGCCCCACCCATGTCAATACTATATGTCTATATTCGGTTTTATATACTTTTCAACAATGAAAATGATTATCATTCCTTAATTCATTGAGCAACACTCGGTAATCTTTTAAAATATTTTACGTTAAAATTAAAGTATCTGAAAGTAATTAATTCGTGTAGTTAAATCAATTACAAATACACTAATATATAAATGTATCTACATATTGTCCTCGAGCTATAATTGTGGTTCGAAGTTCGTTGAAGTTCGTCGTTTATAAACAAGAGTCTTCACTATTCACGTAGTCATGGTTGAAAAAAATATCGCAACAAGCAACACAACTTAACCTAACCTAACCAAACTTTATTAAATAGTGAATATAATCATTTAAATGAATCATATATTATATACTAATAATTTACAATAAGGAGGTACAGCATGATATTATAATGTCCGTATGTGATGACATGTTTTTGCTTTCACGCATGCATTGTATTAGAATTGCATATGTAAACCGCCGTCGTACAAAACGTTTTTATCAATATCGATATTTTTTTATTATTTATATTTTTAATATCGTTTATTGTGTACTCAAGAAAAAATAATTTAATTATTGTTCCTAATTTGATTTAAGATTGATCCAACAGCTCACAATGCTTAATCATCAACAAGTAGTAATATTATTCAATGGCAAAAAAAATTTAAAACCTACCCAGATGTTATTTCAGTTTTCTGTAAAAAAAAACTATCTATTTGTTAACAATTTATTTAAGCAAACATTTTAAAACCATAGTTATACAATATTATAATGATCGTTGGTTTATTTTACATCTTTACGTCAGTAATTTTGTTAAATTAATCTAAGCTTTTTAGGTTCATTATATTTATTAAATAACGGTCACTTTAGATATTATTTATTAATTTATTATTGTTCATTTTTATTTAGAAATTACAATTCTAAAAATATACAAAACTTATCAATACCTAATAGTTATAAACATTGTTTTCTAGTGTATTATATTAATGGAACAATATTTTGTGCCAAGGTGAGTAAAGTGACACAAGTGCCCAAAGGGAAATATCCAAACTATATTCTCCTTTTTTACTTTATCATATGCATATAATTACAATACAATAATAATCTCTATATAAGTTAATAATATATTAATAATCAAAACCAACTATATTGTTTTATTTTAAACTATCAACAAAAAGTTATTTTAACTATATACTTTTAATTAGTTCATTTTATTATCTTTTTAATTAAATTTGCACATCTTATTCATACAAAAAATATAATAATAATTTCTTAACACCTATTAAATTTATATTTTAAAGTAAATTGCAACATTATTGAGTAAAAATCATAAAAATATTTGTATATACGTCATAATAAAAAATATCTTATCATACCAATCTATTTAAATGAATTGATAACTGACCTAATATTAAATTATGTTATTATTAATATCTTTTATCAGTGAAACATTAAAACAAATAAGTTAAGATAACATATCCGTCAACGTAAAAGTAACATTAACAATACAATCAACCAATAACTCAATTTGCGTCATCGCGTTTAGCAATAAAGGTGTACAAAAGTCAATAATTATTATTTTTATATGTAATAACATAACATAAATAAAAAAGATCAAAAATATACAGGCTTACATTGAGCATTTTACTTTCTGTAATATAGCCAATATAGGTAATAATAATTACCTATATCTTAAAAAGTATCCTAAATACCTCTATTAAGATATACAGTATTTCATATCTAAAATACAGATACAAATTCGAATTTTAAAAACATATTGAAGTAACTTCTTCAATGTAATAACAAATCAATGGTATAATGACTGATATAAAATTTAAATGATTTTTTTTAATTCAAAAAAACTAATGAATATTACAAATATTCAAAACTTGAATAACAACTACACTATTTACAGAATTTTTTCATCTTGGTCATGTTTATTATGTAGGTATCCCTTTATAAAATAATTAATACTCAAGCTTATTCGACTTACAGTCTCCAATATTAAGATAATACCAAAAAATAAAATCTAAATAAAATATATATATTCTTTTCAGAACATAGCCTAACGTTGAATTTAATCAAGCCGAATTATACTCAACATCCTAATCTTAAACTTAAATCTGTAAACGAAGAAGCAAAAGTGTTATAGCTTATTAGAAAACATGTACCTTAAAATTTTTAAATATCTTGTTAGGTTCTCGTTATAATATTTTTAAACTATTATTTATTATTCTATTTTAAAATAATACAATTATTAAATTAAGTATCTATACATTTTAATACTACATGATTTGTCAAACACTAGAAAAATTATGTGTAGCTTTGTATTTGATAATTTAAATTCAAAATATAATACTTACTATTGTTCAAAACTAAAATAAAAATAATTGAATGAAAATAAATAACCTTTAAATAAATAAATCTTTGAAATCATTAGATTTAAATATAACTTGCAGTGAAAACAGTGATAATAGTAATAAGATTTTACCTGACTCTGCTGACTATTTTAAACATTTTAAACACTAATAACTAGGTATGTTGAATAAAGGTAGTTTGTTACATTTAATCCCTGCTGAACACTATCCTTTTTTTTGTATAAAAACATAATATATTATAATTAATAAAAAAAACTACCGTTCTTAATTAACAAACCTAACAACAATATTCCTAATTTAGTACTGTACAATAAAATCATTAAATAATTAAACCTAGTAGGTACCTATTATTTCCTTTAAATCTAATTTTATATATTTATTTTTAATTATATTTATCCTATATCATATAGCATATATTACATCATATTATCCGAATGAATGAAAAATGTAAGATAAAATATAAAAATAAACGTACAATTATCTTAACTAGTAGAATTTTTATTTATGAGCTGTAGTTAATTTTTCTCGAGGTCAAAGCCTTCGGTTTCGATAACGTATGATATTTAGGATATATTAACATAATAATATTTATATCTTTCTACAGTTTCGTACAAACATATAGATAGATATCTAATATATATTATTCTGAGGTCGATATTTATTATAAACAGGAAATGGAGTTAATAAAATAATATATAGTTTTAAAGAAACGTATGTATTTGATAGTCTTAATGTCAATGAGACCAAAATATTATAGTCATACAGGTAACTGATACATTTTATATGAAAGGCAGCGTAATTTTAATTTTATAAATTCAAAACTATTATGTTCAAAAGATAGGAAAAACGCATCATTTATATTGTATAGTTTTTTGAAAATTACACTATGATATTATTATGATTTTATACAATTTTAATTGAAGTAATCATGCTTATTTATAATATAGTAAATGACAGCAAACCAAAAGTGCTTCAATAGTTGCTTAAAACTATTTAACTATTACCAAGATGTGTAATTACTGATTTTTATTAGCACCAAACATGTTTTTAACATGAAAATCCCATTTTTGCGTTATAGATATTTAAACAACATTAATTTATAAATATGACCACTCAGCCACATAAAGGTATCTATAAGATCGTTTATATTTTATAATAAATTAAATCATACCATTCAAATACTATATTATATTTGCAAAACTTATTTAACTTTTACCTAACAATTTCGTGTCATTTTTAGTTTTTACTCATTTTATAGATTAACTAAAATATTATTAATCGATTATATCTATATCTAATACTTAATACTATTCATAAGAAATAATCAAAAATAATGTATATTATGTAATTACTTAAATAAATAAACTTGGTTAGTTTAAATTCTAAACACGTATTAATAATATAGTATTATATTAGGTATATTTAATATTTCAACAATATCACATAGTTGAGAAAAAGAAATTATTATCTTTATTTCGTTTTCACGTCATGCTTAACATTTTTAATACAATTGCTACTTGTAGAACATTAAAACCCGATTAACATTTTGAATTTTGACTAAATAGTCAAGATTATAAGATCGAATCAACGAATATACAATTTCTAAATTTATTTAGGTATGTATCTACTAAATTTTATTCAAATCGTTTGAAATAGTAGCGAGACACACTGCAAGTGGGTCACCTGATGGAATGGATGAGTCAGTGGTTCGGTATTAAAATGAATTTGAAAGTAAAGAACTATAAGATTAGAAAGAAAATATTATATTTAGATCATATATTTATTATAATATTATTTTATAACACGATTAATGTAAAATGTATTACTTAGGTAACATTTCTTACACATTAAATATATAATATCAAGTCATTGAGTTAACATTTTAACATGATTTCAGTCCAGTTTCGACAATTTTTTTATTATTCAAGGAGAAATATTAAGAAAATTAGTTAAGTACCACCTATTACCTAAACAGGACTAAATCGTTTGTCTTCTAAGTATTTAAAATAAACATTTTTAGTATTAGCAGATCAAATTCAAAACAACAAAAATTCAAATAACAAGTTAAAAAACTTTATAGGCATTATTTAATTCTTATACTTTGAATACTTTTTTCAATACGATTAGAATCTATAAGATATACATTATATATATAAAAAAAATGAATTACATCATTTAAACAAAACGTCCAAGGTTGATGACCTTGTATTTTTCATACAAAAACAATTTTAAACACGTAATACGTTCAAAATATTTTATAAAAAACAGTTATGACAAGACAATTATTAAGACGTAATTCAATTATATAAATGAACTGTATTATTATTTATTGTAGTAGGTGCAACGTACGTTTAATATACAGTCAATACGTTGGTAATAAAAACTATGTATAAGGATTAACTATTAAGTAATTGGTACCTATACATAAAATACATACTATACACACAACTGTATATTTTAAAATAATAAACAATGTACCTAATAATACATTAAAAGAGTAAAAAATATTTACAAATTATAAGTAATACATTACCAACAACCAGATTATAAATTTTTATTATATACTCCATTAATATTATATAATATTAACATAATATATTATCTGTAGACCTGTACCGATTGAACTGTTTAGCGCTTGTTGTAGGTATAGGTAGGTATACTTATAAGTATAACTCTAAAGTACCTACTTAAAATTAAATTATTACATTTTTAATATATATGACTAGTAATGCACAGTTTTTGATCAATTACATCATTACGGTTACATAATTAAAGAAAAATAATGGTTATGACACTATCATAATTATAATATACTCAGTATACACTATACAACTTACTATGAATGTGGTAAATGTAAATTATATTTATACCATGATTGATCTACAAACTAATAACTGCATATAAAAAAACGGCATTAATCCTTTAGTTTTTACCAAATAATAGTTATTGTTCGCTCAGTGAGCATTTAACTCAATTATCTCATTACTCACATACAATCGTTAAACATCGGAAGATCCTATAATAATATAACTGTAGAAAAGAAAATCGGTATTAATAAAATAGAACATTTAAAGTTAATCCTTTTGTTGTTTTGTAGTTAATAGCTATTATTGTAAATATTTGACACTTCAACAAATATTAAACATTGCAATTCCAACAAGTATATTATAATTACTGTGTTTACAAAATACTAATACTAAGACTATGTAGTTATGCGATAGCTTTATCGTAGTAATTAAATGACTGATTAATTTCAATAAGTATACCTAGTCATTAATTACTATTGTCTGTTTATTCGATAGTGTATAAACACAATGTAAACTATGAGAAAAATATCACAGAAGACAATAAATTTAGAAATGTACCTATAGTAGGTAATAATCATAATAATCTAAAATAAATGGGAAGTGCAAAAAACCAAAAGTCGGCCAAAGTTTTCTTCTATTAGTATAATTAATGATATTGAAAGAACATACTAAAATACTAACATATATTGTAATGTTTTACATTAATTATTAGGTATAATAAACGAAAATAGCTAAAACCATTAATTGTTTGTGGAAAGCAAGAAAATTGTAACTTATAATTTATAAATTATAGTGACTGTTATAAAACAACGATAAAAACAAAACTAATTAAATAAAACTACAAGCAATACTTTTTAAGTAGGTAATTATTTAAATAATAAGTTCAATTTTGAAATTTCAAAAATGTAAAATATTAAATTGTTATGACGCAATTGAATCGCTAAAAACTTACAACAATATTAAAGGTAATCATATACAAATAAAATAAAATATATTTTTAATAATCATATTATACATTATTAAAATTGTGTATACGTTGATTAATAGTATTCATTGTAGCCATTCAGTAGTCGACAGACTGTGGGCGAACAAAGGAAAACATCCACCATGGCGGACTTAATCTGTAAGTGTTATAGCAGCATTACCGTATTATTCTTGATTTGTTATACATAAATAATAATTTTGTATGCTACCTAACCGAAATTTTCCTGATAAATATCTTAATATTGCATACAATTTAGTTGATTGACAACATAACTAAATGTTTGTTTCAAAAATACACCCGAGGTTGAACATAAACATGGTATTATTTAATAATAAGTAATATGTAAAAGTATTTTATTTTTTAAATCGGATCACACGTATTATACCATTTATACTTACCTATTATAATCTATAGATTAATAATTGAAAACAAGTTATAGGCATGAGAATAATTATTTAAAAAAAAAAATTATATCTTGAATTTTTGTACTACGATACTTATAGAAACTATCACACATTTAAAATTTCTACCTATTTGATATTTGATATTTACCAATTATTAACAATGCACTGTTAACGCCATTAAAGGCGTTAATAGCATGCAGTTATCGTGTCATATAAGAACCAACAAGTTAGATTATATACATTAAATAAGACAAAACCGTCATCGCTATTTACATAAATCGTGTGAACATAAGAATTAATTATTTACAATTTCTGTTTTGTTGTCATTCGGGATATTGTAAAAATATACTTCTTAAAACATTCATAAATCGATGAAATAAATAATGAGTACCTCCTAATCAACTATAATACATACCTATACATCATACTGTCGAAGATCACAACAACTCGTAATGGATATCTCTAACCATGAATTATAAATTAATTTATAATTTACGAATTTATCCACACAACTCATCCTGTACATTGTCAATGGATTACACAATGATGACCACAATTCCAACGCCACTTCAAGAAATTCGTTGCTATGCACAACAAATTAACTGCAACGACCGCAGCGAGTCGAGAATAATATCAATGTATAAAAGAAGCATCGGTTTTTCTTGATGTTCGAAATATTCTTGAAAATCACATAATGTTATGGTAACTCATCAATTTACGATGCTCAGAAATTCAACGGACTGTAACAACTAACAGCATATAATAGATACATATCAACTGTAACATAATATATGTATACGAGTATATAATATATTTCGATTGTAACAACATAATAGGTAGGTACATAATATATAACGACTGTGATCAGTGCTTGACAAGAGAGAATGTAAAGATAATGAGTATATAAACTTATTTTCAGATACTATTTATAGCGTTTGTATTCACTTAATAATATTATTTTATGCTGTTTTAACTAATAGTGTTTGTGGCTCAATTAATATTTCATATATAGGTTACATATCATACCTTTATATAATATTATCATTTTCACTCCTTGGTGAATAAAAAAAAATTCGATGTGGCGAAAAAAAATGAAGTTAATTTATAATTTGTAATCAATGATGAATATAAATTTTATTTCCATATATTTTTGGAAAATAATATTGATCAACATTGTTGAATCATAATATTTTCCAAATTATTTTGTAAAGCAGGTGTACTTTATTCAATTAAATACAAATAATGGAATTATTTTAAAAAGGTAGTGATGAACATTAAACAGGCAGATCATAAGACAAGTAATCAAATTGAATGAAAAGTTGTTAATGATATTAAATCTAAGTAAAATTATTCATAGACATCTTTTACAAAACAACATCATACATGTTAAAAATATTCTGGGCCGCAATTCGGAAAAAATTTTTACCACAGACCACAATTGGTAGCCACTCGAATAACACACATTTGTAAATCATCGGACTTGTCGGAGTAAGCCTATTATTTTTTTTTTTCGAATCAAGCCCTAATTTAAATAATATTCTACAATATTATTTACAGATTTATAGCATTTTACGAAAACCAAACCAGTGGGCAGTAATCACCAATAAAATATTCAATGAATCGTAGCAAAATATAATATAATATGATCATAATATAATATAATATGATCGTGTCTCGTAATTTTCTACGTAACAATTAGTTACCGGCATTTCCATTTGAATTAAAAGAATTAAAAATTAATTAATCTACACCACAGAATTAACAAATTTGTAAATTGACACGTCGATGTTGACTCTGAAATAGTTTGCTGTTCTCGTTATATAACACAATATTATTAATAGTAGTATACACTCGTATATCATGTATTATTTTCTAAATATTTTCATTCAACATAATGTTGGGGTTTTGTTCGTTAACGGAAAATGTATAGCGGTCACTTGTCAACCGATATAAGTCAGTACCTACCGGCTACCTACTAAAACTATTACCCATCGCTCGCCGTTTAAATTACCATTTTTGTCGGACCTGGCACCGCCACTTGGCATAATAATGCCTCGTTCTATCCATTGCAGACTCTTACTATTGCGACAACAGTGGACGACCGGTCCGGCACCAACACTTCGAGTGTTTTGTTCCTCCGATAGGTAAACTTCAGCTGTCAGTTATTTGCGTATTATATATAATTATATGACTGGTGTATTAACTGTAAAAACAAACAACAGTTCGCTGAGTTCGATAAATTTGTGTAGGTACTATTATAGCCGTGATATCCGCTACCGTTTATCACAACGGGTGATGATTGTCATAACACGCGCAACAACACAATCAAGCTTTTATTCCGACGATAAGGAACAGAACAAATTTCAGACAACAATCATTTATGCTGTATAATAAATAATAATATAATTTAATGCATAACGTACAGGAGCCCTAACAATGAGTAACTTTTTTATTTCATTCATATAAACACTCTTTAACATTAATTTAATATTAATTTGAATATATCACGAGTAGGAGATATAAGTTAGGTAATAATAAAGTAATCCGAGAAAAAAATTGATTTTTAAACAAATTCATAACAATCTAATCGTCCGTCACACTCAATCCCACGAGACAAAAACAAAAAGGTTTTTACACAGTTATTATACATAATACTTTTATTAACTGTATATAGTATGTATCAAAAACTATCAAAAGAAATTTCACTGAGATACGCAAATAGTAGTCATCCATGTTTCAATGTTTGGTTTCACACTAGTCTATTTCGATAACGTACGGCTTAATGATAGACTTAGATTTTACAAGCATAAATTATTACACTGCATCATGTGTAACAAGTTTCGAGTTTCGAAGTTCGAGCAAGATATATTTTGAGAGGATGTAATCGCGATGTGTAAAGTGGTGAATGTGTCAAAATGTCAACACATAGGTTAAGTTGTTATACCAACTATTGGTAAATAAAAAACAACGAGATTGCACATCGCACATAATTATATCTAATCCGCCGTAGTAAAAAAAAGTTAATATAACTTTGAAACTTAAGAGTTTGAAATTATAAACTTACATACCTACACATCTCGTAGAGTGAGAAATCCACCACAGGTGGATTGCCTACTTAATACTATACTGATTGCATAATCATAAGTCTCACGGGCAATGCCAAGCGGAATGGCTATAATATAACCTGACTAACTCACAAACTAATAAACGTAAAGCCTGAACAATGATATATTGAGACTTGCAATTTACACGGTATATTCGTACCACAAATATAGTGTGCAATAAAAAACCATTTTACAAAATTCGCATTTTAAAGTGGTGCTTGCACAAGTTTTTTGATATTCAAAGCGGTCAATGAAATTATTTAGGTAAGCTTTAAACACCGTTAAACCAAATATTAAATATCAAATTAAACTAAGTTTTAATCATATTATAGAATTGACATTTTTAACGAGTAACGAAGTGCACAAGGTCAGCTAGTTAAATATAGAATCAATCTTATAGGTAATCTTATAGGTACTTGGGCCATCCAGTTCCAGGCGTTAATTTAATAAAATAAAATAAATATACCTATACGATTTTACATCAATGTGTTTAATACTTTTACCTAAGTGTCTCGTGAACCCAAGAAAAAATACAATAATATAACACATCCTTTTAAAATTAAACTAGTTTATTATAAACCATTACCTACATTATGAGTTCTGATAAAGTGAAAAATACGAAACGAAAAAGAAAAAATATTAGATACCTAGCGGTAAATAAAATATAATGTTTCCAAACGGTATAATAGTATAATTCGTAATAATTCGTCATGAACCGTAAACTTATAATAGTACGATTATAAATCTATATGTATATTACATAAATATGAAATAGTATAAAATTAGTTCTGAATATTGACGTGCAAGCGCTGGTATCGTTATGTTAGTTTACAGCTACTTTATACAGACACATCGTAAATCAGTCATAGGTAATCAGTTATCATAAAACTATTTAGTAATCATAAAGCGGATCGTGATTTTTGGGTTTGAGTAACCGGCTGTAAATATTAACACGAGGGTCCTGGATGACCGTCGGCCGATGAGCGCCTTACATTGACGCGCCGCCCACAGCAAATCCTCCAAAAAAAAAAAAAAAACGGGTTTTCGTCGGACCGGATATCTTAAGACTTAGAAATACCTACATAAAAGACTCGTTTCGCCAAGATATCGTCACACTGCACAACACTTCCTTCGCGTTCGCGAATACAATTTGGTTGAAATCGAACGAGACTGTGAGTAGTCGACCGCATTTTCATTTAACTAACTGACCGACCCCGGAAATATCGCGGTTACCCGCTCAAAAATATACCGTATATACAATATAATATTTTCCGTTGCGGATCAGTGTCAAGAAAGTATTTTACTACCGCCGTATTCCATGTAAACCGTGTTTGAAATACTATTTAATTCACCAAATTAAATTACAACGTTTATGTAAAAAGATTACTCTATAGTCATTATTAATAACTATATGTTTTATTACGACCTGTAACTACCCAACCGCATACGGTGAAGTAGTTGAATTTTTCAACCATATAATAGGTACTCGAGTATATAGTGGAAAATGTTAATCACGTAGTTAACGCGAAACATGGTATGATAAGAGGAATAATACCTTATTTAAGTGGAAGAGAATCGGACGGAGTTTTTCTTAATACTGATCAAGGAAAAATATTTCGAATTTTATTAAATACTACATAAATATTATAGGTAACACACTAACGCGTTACCTACGAGATGAATATATTCAACTCGTCATAACGCGACGAGTTGTTATAACACCTTTACTCACGAGCGGATGACTACGGTCTACGATATAAATGTAAGCCACAGGTATAATTGTATATGGTATATCGCTTCGGCCACGGTCCACACTGTGCATTATAGTAAATTCCGAGCTGCTCATAAGCCGTACCCATGACGATTACTGTTATCTAATCGGCTATCACATATCAGTCGTCGTTCGTCGTCAAAATCCACCCTCCCGAGTCCGTTGGGCCCTTCAATTCTAGATAGAGGTACATAAGAAAATCATCAATACATCGTGTCACCTATTATTCACATGTTTCTTGCAGTGTAGGGATTGACGACAGTCATTTATATGCTTCTACGGCCGTTATTGTTTTTACTATTTAGTGTTTACATAATAATATTATCTATATATTTTTTTAGTACTTACTAAATATTTTTAATTGTTCTCATGAATTGAATGTATTATTTTAAATACATCAAGTGATATATTTCATCTATCCCTGAATCCAAGGTAAAAAAATAATTGATGAAATAATCTCGCATAATTGAAGCCGTCGATTTTTAGTAGATAGGTACCTCCTGAATATAATCTATATTATATT
>VUJU01004614.1:0-17704 GCA_009835225.1 Aphis craccivora
AAACATAAACCACCTTTTTTACCAACCACTGAAAATTATATCCTAGGCTGACAAATCATCTTCGTTCAGAATCGTTTTTCGTATACAATGATAATTATCATTGGATTTAAATTTAACCGTCCTACAATATATAGTGATCCACACGGCACCTAATGTACAGCAGAGCGGTACCCACTTGCCCGCTTTTTTTATTTTTAAATATATATGTTATAAATTTTATATGACATATTTTTTATAAATTATAGTATAATAAATATCTGATTTTGTTAGTTAAAATTAATTTCTGTGCGAGTCATTCTGTAGTATATATATTATAATAGCGGTTGAAAAAAAAATTATAAACATCCTCCATGTATCTATCTATTAATATAACTTTTATTGAAAATGGTCCAGTAGTTTTGTTGATTAAATATAAACAAAAATACTCAAATTACAGACAACTTTAATAATTAAGATATAATTTTTGATAAAACCTAAAAAAAATTATGTTGCTAGATCAATTGAATACTACAGATAATGTTATATAATGTACACCTATCCTATTTAATTTAATTTTCTTAGAACTTTCAACGACATATACATGTCAACAAGTTTTATTCCAACAGGCCAGCGACACATTTATGTGTATGTTTTTATATGCCATTATTATATTAAACCATTATTATTTTAATAAACTCTGAAACTTAAATGGACCAATGAACTTTTAATTTAACTGTATAGTTTCGTTACAGGCAGTGTTGAAAGTGTTAAATAATTAAAAAAAAAAAAGGTTTTAGTTTAATTTTTGATTGTGACAATGAATTAAAAATATGAATGTATTGAAATTAATGATTTCATTTTAACCTAAACTTAAAATTTGTATTTTTAAGTCTTGGACAGTACATTGTGTTCACATTGAATACTGGTCTCAGTACAGAATCAAATCTTAAAGTTGAAGAGTTTGGAACAAAAATAAAGGCTATGGAAAATAATATTGAATTGACTAATGAAGAAAAAACAATTTGTCTAATATTATTACGTAATCGATATCTTCAACTTGTACATTCTCTTTTGTTCACTAATAAAAATTTAGTTTGTACTGGGTAAATATAAATAATATTTAATGTACACACATCAATAACATCTTAATATAATGTATCGTGTACATTATTTCCTTATAGGTTCTGTGATGATCTTGTTCGAGTATTAGGATTTGACTGGATACTATTATTTATGCAATCAAATGTACACCGTTCTTCAATAATTTGGTCGTACAAAATCCTTACCACTTTATGTTCTGTACCTTCATTAATGGTTAAATTTAGAGAAGCATCCAGTAATGGTGGTTGGTTGTTAAACACTGAACTTTTGCAAAATAATAGATCAAATTTAATGCTAAGTAATAATTCTTATAAATACCCTAACATTTATGATTTATATTTATTAATTAAAAAATCATATTATATTGCTCATTTATTTTAGATTACCAACTTTCTCCAAGCCTACAAAAAAACAATAAAGATATACTAAACAAAATGGAAGCTTTAAACATACCAGGTTTTCAACACCTATCTTGGTTTTTATCTTATCATACAGAACTTCCTGAATTATATTATTTTCTTATGGCTTTAATGTTGGGGCAATCAGTTAAGACAATTCCTAATGAAAAAAAAGTTAATATTTTTAAAATATCACTTAACATTAATATATGTAATATATTATATGAATTACACGTATGTATTTCTTTTAGTTAAATCTTGATGGTATATGGATATTTATGTTTGGTGTTCCAATTAGTCAGTCACTTTCAGCTGTTAGTGATCGTATTGTACTCTGTCCAGAAGCTGTTACTGCTCTTTTGTCAACTGTGAGATTAATTTTGAACCAAGACAACAGAGAGTAAAATTTTTAAATTATTATCTAATTAGTAATTTATATAAATATTTAATTACTATTTAGCTAATTGGTTTATTTTTGTTTTATTTCAGAATAAAATATGAAGAATGGTTAGAAGACCATCCAGTTACTATAATTCAGTTTCTTTTTTATTTGTACCATAATTTACCAGATTGGATGCCAGCATTTATGACATCTGAAATTTTACATTCCTTAAGTGCAACACTTTTTCCATTTACAAATTTGAACTTAAGTGAACCATCCACACCAAATGATGACTGTTTTATTAAAACACCTGATGGAACTCCTCCTTCAACTATTCAGAAAGAACAATCATTAACTTTACATCCTTCTAGAAAGTTTGTTATCGATTTCTTAAGAGTAATTGTTGTTGATTCACTTCTATTACCAATAAATAGCAAGTCATTGCCACCTCTAGATTTAGTTCTTGATGTAAGTAGTCTATTAAGTAAACAATTTATATTTGTAGAAGTGTTTAATCTATGTATGTAAAAATTCTGTATAGGCTTCACCAGAAGGTGCAACTTCATCTCAAGTATCAAAGTACCAAACTGAACTGCTATCAACATTAATGGATCATTTATTAGCTGCTGATATTATGATTGGAGAACAAGCTGCTGTGTCCACAGTTCCTGGGGGTAGCTCTCAAAATATTCCTCAAAATGTTTGTTATTTAACGTGTCGTGTGGTAGACAAACTGTGGCAGGGTGTTTTAATTAAAGATCCTCATGAAGTATTTGATTTCATTATGAAATTGATTGTTCAAGCAAAACGAAGACCATGCTCTGTACCCATGGAAGGGTTTTATCACTGTCTTAATAGAACTACTTTGTATTTGCTTTCAAGAAATACGGATTCTATAGCCTCACAGATGCCAGTTTTGGAAGCGTTACATAAGCTTACCACTAATAGGTAAAAAAAAAAAAAATATTTTGAGATCTATGTGAAAATTATGTTTATATATATTTTTTATTTTTTAGAACATTAGTATTTGGAGCTGGCAATCATGAATTGGATTTTATTGGCTGTCTTATTTATTGTTTATTGCAGTTAACTTCTGATATGAAAATAATGTAATGTCTTATAATAAAATAAACTAAGTATACTTTATGATTTGATCTAGAAAAAGTTTCATTTTATACGTTTGTCTGTTATTAAGATTGGATACAAATGCAAAAACTACATGGCATATTAATCCAAGTCAAACTGCAGAGGTTGAAGAACAAACAGCTAAACAAGGACAAAATTTAATGGCAGTCGCAGCAAAACGTGTTTGGGAAGAATTGTATATATCTAAAAAGCCAGCCATTGAAGAAGTAATTCATTTAATTGTGAAAACAAGTTTATAATTTTAAAACTTGTATTAACATATATATATTTACTAGTATAATTATAGTAATATTTTTGATCTCTAACTAATTTAAAGCTGATTTTTTAACATATACAATTGTGTATTAATATATTATATTAAAATTTTATTTTTAATTTGTTTAAAATAACATTTAGGTTTTCAAAATTCCATTACCAATGTCACCCAATAACAAAGCTCCAGATTTGCATTCTGTTCGTGAACTTATTTATGAGATTGCTCAAAAACATTGGTTAACTTATATTGACATGGAGAAAAAGTCATTGTATAAAATGCCATGGGAACTTCAAACTCAAATTCAATCAGTATGAATAAAATATAAATATACAGTTTATAAAAATTATTTTATTTATTTTTACCATTTAGAAAATACAGAAAGTTACTGGTGGTTTAACTAGACTTGCATCTCGAGGCAAAGTTCTTAGACGTGATGAAAGCCGTTGGCAAAGTGGAAGTCTTTCAAGCATTTCATTACCATTATCAAGAATTACTAAAAGTGAATGGTCTACATGGGCTAACCATGGCTTAAATTCAGTATGTGAACTGGTTTCTATGCAAATGGCGCGGGAAGCTCAACATCAATCATTTACTGTACGTTATGTTCTGGATCAATGGTATTTAATAGAACAAGAATTAACTAGGGAGAGGGGACTTTGGGGTCCTTTTACTTCATGCAAGTAAGTGAGAAATCCATCAATTTTGTTTTATTTATACTCAATGGTTCATTGGTTTTAGATTAGACAAATGGATATTAGACATGACAGAAGGTCCTTGTAGAATGCGTAAAAAAATGGTAAAAAACCATCAGTTCTATAGTCATTATCCATATCGACCAGAACTTGAGTCTGGAGACAATGTAATTTTTTTTTATTTAAGCAATTGTATAAATATAATTTTATTAATTTGAATTGTTTTATTTTAGAAAGGATTAAAGTATCGTGTGGCTACTAGTTATGATAGTAAAGAGTTTTGTCAAAAATATAAATTACCAACATTAATAGATATGGAAAATTTAGCTCCGCAATCTAATGAAAATAATAAATTTATAACACAAGTTGATGGTCAAGATACCTTTGACTTTGACAAAAATTTAGATGATAACGGTATACAATTTATTACATTTTTTTCTTTTTCATTATAGCATAATTATGGTTATACATCAAAATTAAACAATTTTTAGTAATAAGATTGGATAAATAATTTATACAATAGTTAATTGATACACACCTCTAATATGTTTGGAAATTAGTTTTGTTATTAAGATAGGGAGGGATAGTGCATGTACGTAAAAAATACATGTGTATTTATAAGAACTATCTGCTAGGAGGCATATTCATTTCAAGGTTTATATTGTATCTCCAAAATTTTTTTTTCTTTTTTAAATATTAAATAATTTAATCTATTTTTACTTTAAGTCTTAAATCAAGTATATGAAGTTTATAAAAACAAACGAAACTTTATTATTTCATCTTATTCTGTGTTTTTAAATACCTAATTAGTTAAAATAGTAAATAATATACTCTCATGTATAATTTAAAAAATAATATATTTTTGTATTCAATGCATATTCTATCAAGACTTAGCTAATATATTTTTTTATTAATACAAATATCATATTATATATTATGAATATATAAGGTACAATACAATATATGATATATTCAAATGTAATTTTAGTGTAAAATTACCATATCTTCATGATGACCGTTTATAATATATAGATTAATATAGAAAAATATAAAACGACACAATAAAATTCCTTATTTTTTATAGTAATATTGTTTATCAACTATATCTGAATTTGTTAATAAATGTGAGGTAGCTAATGAGAAGTATTTGTAGTTGTTTTGATTTTCTGTATGTCATATATATATAACTGTATGGAATATAAATTAAATATTATAATTTTAATATACACTACACCAGCCTTTCTCAAGGTGGGTGTCGCACTCACCTTAACTAGGTGCTACGTAGTTCAAAAATATTAAAATGCCAATTTACAAAATGAACCTTTTTATTGATATTTGAAATGGTATATTTTGTTTGGTTAATTGGTTAATGATATGATATTTCTATTGTTCAAATATTTGCTTAATATAGACAGGAGGGTCGTGAAGTGATTGACCATACCTATTTTGGGGGTCACAATACTAAAAAGGTTGAGAAATGCTGCACTATACTATACAATTTAAAAATGAATATCTAAATATCCTTCCCCTTTATATGCCACTAGTATACATATTACATATACCGCTTATTTTATGTAATATTTATTTGTATTTTTAGAATTACCATTCAAAGGATTAAAAAGAATTGTTAGAAGATCAACATCTGAACCAGATGATGGAATGGATGATAACGACACTGAAAGTGGGATTGAAGATCAAGCCCCTCCAGATGACAACCATACAATTATTAGACTTTTGGAACCAAATGAAAAAGTAGGATTGTTATAAAAAATATTTAAATAATTAATAATAAATTAAAAACATTATACATATTTGTTTACTTTCTAGATTAGTCATATGTTTCGGTGTGCAAGAATTCAAGGTCTAGATACATATGAGGGTTTACTTTTGTTCGGTAAAGACCATGTCTATATTGTAGATGGTTTTACTTTACTTAAAACTAGAGAAATTAGAGATATTGATACTTTATTACCTAATTCGTATGAGCCATTATTACCAAGTCCTGGAAATGGAAGTCCAAATCGTGTGCGAATTAAAAAACAAAGTTCTAAGTTTTCATATGATGATATAAGGTACTTACCACAGGCTCATACTTATTAAAAAAAAAATATTTTTTTGATTTATTGAACTCAATTTAAATAATAATTTACCTAATTACAGGGAAGTACATAAAAGACGATACTTATTACAACCAATTGCTGTAGAATTGTTTTCTGCTGATGGACGTAATCATTTATTAGCACTACCAAAAAAACTAAGAAATAAAGTTTTTAATAGGTAAAATTTTAATAATGTACTGTAAATTATTATTTATTTTATATATTATAATATAATTAAAATAATAAAATGTTTTTTCCCATTACTGTCCTTAGAACTAATTTGTATTTTATGATGTAGAAAGATTTAATATATGATAATAATTTTGCTACAATTTTTTCATTGTACCTCGCTAAACACAATAATATTTGCTGTGTATTGTTTAAATTAAGTAACTGATTATTATTTATAGATTTATGGCATATTCAACATCTATTGCTGACAATGCTCATCAATCAGTTGCTGGGCAAAAAAGAACAGCAAATGTGGAACAAAGTACAAGCCTTCTTTCAAACCTTATGGGAGAAACAACAGTTACTCAAAGATGGGTGGTAAGTTAAAAATTTAATAAAACATAATTATGTTAACTTTACAAAATTAATCATTTAAAAATTAAAATACATTATATTTTTATAGAAAGGTGAAATATCTAATTTCCAATATTTAATGCATTTAAATACATTGGCTGGAAGGAGTTATAATGACCTTATGCAGTATCCAGTATTTCCTTGGATTCTGAATGATTATGAATCTGATGTACTTGACTTTTCAAATCCTGCTATTTTTAGAGATTTTTCTAAACCAATGGGTGCTCAATGTCCTCAACGTCTTGAGCAGTTTTTAAAAAGGTACTTAGTGTTTTCAGTTTTATAATATACTTATATGTTATAGTTAATATTTTATTCTATTATATCATATATTATCTAATTTGCTCTTCCAAAATCTTAACAATAAAATAGTGTTTTTCCTGATAATGTTTTCTAATTATTTTGCTATTAATTGATTTAATAAAACGTTGTGCAGTATAGGAATTTCTTTGACTCTATCTAAATCTTCTTAGTATAGCAATATCCTATATAATCATAATCTTTTTGACTGGTATTCATACACCAGTTTTATTTACTTATAAATTTCAATTTTTAATGATCTTCCCATGTACACTAAAATAATAAACCATTTGCTTACCAACCAAATTATTTATTTTATCTTTCATCTTTAAATATATATTCATACTACTTCTTGATTGTATTTTTATTATTTATTCTATTGATGATTGATCTTTATAGACATCAGTTTTATAATAACAAGTGATTTTTATTTAAGTGACAATTTTCCCTTTTTATTCAATTATGTTTTATTTATTTTTGTAATTAATCATTTAAATGTTTACATTTAAAGGTTAATAGTTAAACTCTATTGGTTATTTTAGGTACCGTGAATGGGATGACCCTCATGGTGAAACTCCTCCATATCATTTTGGTACTCATTACTCTTCAGCTATGATAGTATGTTCATATTTAGTTAGGATGGAACCATTTACTCAGCATTTTCTCAGACTACAGGTTGATATTTTGTTTTATGTATAATAAGTATGAACGTACTTTAGTACTTAGTACTATACATAATACTAATAATACTATTATTATATATTACTAATAAATTTTTTTAGGGCGGACATTTTGATTTGGCTGATCGTATGTTCAATAGTATTCGAGAAGCATGGTTATCTGCTTCAAAAACTAATATGGCTGATGTTAAAGAACTTGTACCAGAATTCTTTTATCTACCAGAATTCTTGGTCAACTCTAATAATTTTGATTTGGGTATTTATTGAAGTCAATATTGGTGTATGATTCTTTTTTTTAATACCATTATTTCTAGGATGTAAGCAAAATGGAGTACAATTAAATGATGTAGTTTTACCTCCATGGGCTAAAGATGATCCTCATGAATTTATTCGAGTACATAGAGCAGCACTTGAATCTGAATATGTATCACAACACCTTCATGAATGGATAGATTTAATATTTGGTTACAAACAATTAGGTCCGCCAGCTGTACAAGCTTGTAATCTATTTCATCATTTATTTTATGAAGGAAATGTTGATATATACAGGTAAATGAAGTTTTATTTTTATAAAGTTAAAATTTAAATTTTTATTAAGATATCATGTTTTAATGTTATTTTATATTATAGAAAATATAATTTAGTTGAAAACATTACAATTTATTACTTAATATTTCAAGAATTTGTATTCATATTAATTATTTTATGCAGTATTGATGATCCATTAAAGAAAAATGCAACAATTGGATTTATAAATAATTTTGGTCAAATTCCAAAGCAGCTATTTAAGAAACCTCATCCGAGTAAAAAACAACCAACTAACAAAGCATCAATGCTTGATGCTGCTAATCCAATTTTAAGTTCCAGTACTAATTTATCATTGGTGGACAAACTTTTTTTTTATCATTTAGATAATCTTAAACCATCATTACAGCCAATCAAAGGTATTAAAAAAGTCATAAAACCCACATTTGTTGTCTCTGTCGTAGAGTGCTTCCTACAACTTATAAGCTTTTTAAATATTTGTTACTTGTGGATGCAACAATGCTAAGTTATGAGTATTTCACAATTTTAATATTTTACGCTGTTAAAAAGTAAAAATATCAATAACAAACTTAGTATAATAATCTGTCAAATAACTTTTTAATATTAAACCTAACCATATATTTGATATATTGTACATTTGTAAGACGGACACAACATATGCAATTTAGGTGTACTTTTAATTTTAAGATATTTGTTGTATTATAACATTATTAAATAAGAATCATTGAATTATTATTTTATTACATGCAATCTTAGAACTCAAAGGTCCTGTTGGTCAAATTCTTCAAGTAGAAAAGAATGTATTAGCAGTTGAACAGAATAAAGCATTAATGCCACCAAATTTCAATAAGACTATAACTTGGGGTTTTGCCGATCATAGTCTAAGATTAGCACAATATGAAACGGATAAACCAATTGTAATCTGTGAAAGCTCGAGTCAATCACCTGGTGAAATTGTAACTTGTGTATGCCCTACATCTAAGACTGTTATTACCGCTGGAACTAGCACAGTAATATAAAATAATTTATATATATTTTATATGTAATTATATCTTCATAGTTTACATTTTTTAAAGGTTTTGACTGTGTGGGAGTTAGATTTAAACAACAAGTCTTTAAGAATCGTGGATAATCTGTATGGACATACAGAAGCTGTGACTTGTTTAGCTGCTAGTGATACATATAATATTGTTGTTTCTGGTAGCAGAGATTGTACAGCTATTGTTTGGGATTTATGTACAAAAGCATTTGTGAGACAGTTAAAGAAACATAATGCTCCAGTTGCAGCTCTAGCAATTAATAACTCAACAGTTAGTAAAATCATAGATTATTTATTTATTTTCAATTTTATAATATGTTTTGAAAATTATTAGGGGCAAATAGCTTCATGTGCTGGTACTATGTTACATGTTTATACTATAAATGGTGAAGAACTAGCTAATGTAGATACAAGTGTTGGACGAGCTGATAGAATGCAACAAATATTATGTGTAGCTTTTTCTCAAGCTATTGATTGGGATCCTCAAAATGTTATTATAACTGGGTCATCAGATGGAGTTGTTCGAGTATGCACTTAGTGATAATAATTAAATTTATCTATATTTTGTATGTACTACAAATTTTTATTTTACAGATGTGGTCAATGGAATATGTGCAAGTTCCTAAAGTCCCATTGAATACCTCGTCAACGGAATCTTCAGTATTAAAAGAATGTAGTGATGAAAAGAACAAAGATGTTAGTGAGAATTGTAGTTTGTTAAAAACACGGACAACTGCTGTTCAGAGACTGGTTAAACAATTAAGTATATCATCAGAAACTATAAATGAACAAGGATTAGTAATGAAAAGTGGGTCTGAAAGTAGTCTATCAGAACAAGAGCCAAAAACTCCTGTAAAGAAAACTGGAAGAGCTGATAAAATTGTTTTTGCTGATGAAAATGATTCAACACCCCCAATTCCAACTATGAGAAAAAAAAGGTATTCTATTATATTCTACTTATTTTGAGATTACTAATCAATTTTTTTTTTTTTTTGCTTAAATGTGTTCGTAGGGCGGTGAAACCTAATCCATTGCTTCGAAAATCTGAATGTAATACATCAAGTTCAACTGATGAGCCAAATATTCAACAAGAATCCTTAGCTGTTACTGATTCAGTATTAAGATTAAGCAAAAGTGAAACTAATCTTATAGAATCATTTATAATTGTTGACCAAGATGATTTAAGCTTAAAAACTAAACCTGTCAGTCCTTTACATAGATTGAGAGATGGTATGTTAAAAATAATATTGTTTTATTTATTTGAAAAATAATAATTTACAAGAAAATGTATGTTTTGAATCACCAAATAGGGTTCCAATGGCAACGTCAGTTAGTGTTTCGTAGTAAATTAACTATGCATACAGCATATGACCGTAAAGATAACACTGAGCCAGCTTCTATAACATGCATATCAATTTCAAAGTATGTTAATAAAATTGTTTATATTAATATGTCATAGTTATCAATTTATCAATTTATCATTGGTATTTTTTACAGAGATCATCGGACAGTATACATTGGTGATGCCAGAGGACGTGTTTTTACATGGAATGTTGCCGAACATCCTGGAAAAGGTGTGGCTGATCATTGGTTGAAAGATGAAGGAGCAGAGCAGTGTAATTTATGCGATGTTCGATTTTCACTATATGAAAGACGACATCATTGTCGTAATTGTGGACAATTATTTTGCTCAAAGTAACACTTAATTGGCTTGTTTTATTAATTCTTATTTCTTACACTATAATATTACATTTCCTTAGGTGTAGCAAGTATGAATCTGAAATATCAAGATTACGAATACTGAAACCGGTCCGGGTGTGTAAACCATGCCACACATCATTGCAGTCAGCCAAACACACTTAGTTCCTAATATCTATATTAAAAACAATAGAAATGAATACTGATCCAAAAGACAATTTGTTAAACTGTTGAATCAAGGCCAAGGATTGTAAATTCTACATATTGTGCTATGCTGACAAGTAACAACAAATAATTGTATTTTTTAATAACCCACCAAATTTCTAGTCTACATTTATATTTTATGTGAAAAAGTATTATTTAAAATCGTTACCATATATTCTCATAGCAGCTTGACAATAATTTAAATATTTTATATGAAAAAAATCTATAACTATTAAGTCTCCATAAGCCATAGGTTTTGGAAATATTTATGTATGTAAATAAATATTATCTCCGTTCTTAATTTCTAAAAAGTGTAAGCAAATAGAAAATCTTACAAAATTCAAGAATTTATATTCAGTGAAGTTCATCTATTGTTTCGTGTAATGATTCAAGAACATGACATCATCATGTAACATTTATGTTTGAATACAACAACTAGTATATAATAGTTAACTCTCCTTAAAATAGTGTTTTGTTATGTTGAATATGTTATATCTGATGAAAAGTATAACAGGTATGTATATATTCAGCAATACATATTTTCTAGGATATTCACCCTAATATATTATAGTGTCAAATTACACTGAAAACAATAATTGTCTTTCTAACTTTTTGGGAAATATTATGAATTTTTATTAGGTCAGACCATTGCTCGTTAATTATTATTATTATTAATTTTTTTTTAATTTGTTATTTATTTGTTTTTTATGTTTCTTGAAAATTAATGATGATCAAGTTTACCTATTAGTTTCCGTCCAAACAATTTTTTACAGATATTACTTATAATAATATCATTATTTTTCAATTCATTGTTCTTTGATGTAATGTATCCAAAATCTAATAGGTTAAACTGAATTTCATATTTTTAAGGTATTATTACATATTTTTTTTTATATTTTATATATTTACAATGTCTCCTGAATTTTATATTATTGTTTATTATCTAATTTTATTTGTTTACCTCAGTATAATTGTCTTATGTGTTGCATGTATTATGAATCTATTTTATAATATTTAATTAGTGTATAAACACTACAAATTAAGGTATAATATATAACTATTAGTTTGTGATAAACCCTATAAACTTCCACATTTACTTTATATTATTAATATGTATAAGTAAGACATACTTGTAAAATAGAGCACAAACACAAACAATATGACTTTGATGAATCTTATTTTAATTGTTATTATATCGATGTAACATTTTTAATTATAATTATAATAGATACCTATTGTATGTTCTAGCACACACACATTTTTCTTAAATTATTTAACCATTTTTTCACAAAAAAAATAATATTTAGAATTTTTCAAATGAAAAAAACTTATTGCATAGTACTATAGTAATATACCTAGTATAGTTAAATGCTTACACCTTGCAGAGAGGCGCACCTCATGGTTTAAGAACTGTTGGTATAGATTGTTCAAACATAGATTAAATTTTATATTTATAAATCTTTCTATCTTATTTCTTCACTGATTATAAAAGTCTACCCTTAAATTTAAAGTTTTAGTACAAAATCATGTAATAAACAAATTTTATAAATTATCATTTATACATTTTAGACCAGTGGTTCTCAACCTTTTTTGGTTCATGGCACACAATTATACATCCAAAATTTTCACGATACACTCACGCACTTGACAACTACAACAACTTCGGCAACTTTGCCGAAAACAACTTTTTCAATATTTAATAACATTTCTCGCCACACACCGGTTGAGAACCACTGTTTTAGACTAATGTAAATATGTCTGTATTTAGACACTTTTAAGTTCTGACACCTACAATTTACTATAGAAAAATTACCAACAACTTGTGCACATTCCTAGAAGTTATTTAATAATATTTACTGACAATTATTCAACTTATTACTCGTCATAGTTTAATGTGAAATTATTGGGAAACTACCAATTTGCTTCTTTAATTATTTTGTTGAATAAGACTGCAATTATTACTTTCACAGATTGAGAAATTTTAGTGCGAGTTGTAAAATTGAGAAAAATTACGATACATTCCTATATATTATATTTTGATAATTTAAAATTTATGTAGCATTGATAAAAGCAGTAAGGAAAATAAAAATGGATACAAATATTCATTATGATAACTTTGTTGAATTTAAAAATACCATTGCCATTGATAGGGTTTAAAAATAACTATAGTATGTCTAGCATACATAAAAAAGACACCGTATAATTACTAAAGTTTGGAATTAGTATTGAAAGTAAAAAATATGAAAAAATGAGGAAAATTAATTTGTGAAGAGTTTAAAATAAAGGTGAAAGAAGTATTGTCTCATCAGTCATCTATAAACAGCTAAATATTCTTTGCCAAAATATAGTTGACTCTTTATATTTTTAAGGATTTTGAAAAATTATTAAAAATTGAGAACTGTAGTGCAATATTAAAAAAAAAAAAAAACAAGTGTGTTATAACATATCATTGAATAGAATTTTCTATTATTAAATAAACATATTGATTATAGATACGAGGTATAATAAAATATATGATTGTAGTTGGAAATAAAATACATGGTATTTTCTCTTAGGACCAGACAATACATTTAATTTAAATATAGTATATTATTGTTATACCTGTTATAATGTGAAGAGTAAAGTGTTGACATTTTTAATTCAAGACAATAATTGGTATAATGAACTGAATAATTTACTTCATTTAATCATTAGGTAAATCTTAATGAAATTAATCTGTGATAAACAATTGAAGTAATATATTTTAAATTAACTATATATAGATAATATGTCATTACAAACTTACTTAACAAGTTTTATAATGTTTTATTTTAATATTACATACTGAACAATTTATTAAGCACGAAGAATGATATTTAGTTATAATATGATCTTTAAAAACTACCATTATTATACTATTGTAATAGACGCACTGTGGCTCATTTTAAAACGTTTGAAGTAGATAATCAGTTCCACTGTTCATGTCTACATGTATCATATAATTTCTTAAAACAATATTTAGGTAGGCACATACCAAATCACCTTTAGCAATTGTATAGTTAAAATAATTTATATCCTTTTGAGTAGCATAATAATCTAATTAACATTATAGATGATTACATTGAATTGCACCAATTGTTATAATATAATAGTTCTTATTTTCTGAATTTGGAAACTAATGATAATTACTATAATTTAAACAGGGTTGGACTGAGAATTTAATTTGGCCTGAAATAGTACTATTAAAATGGCCTTTTTTTCCAAAATTAATACCAACCAGGCACCAGCCATTGAATCAACACTTTCCACAGCCCTCCGAGTTTTCCTCGGTAACTGGCCGCCCAATCCAATCCTGAACTTAGATGATCTTGACCTTCTAAGGTATATGTGCTTATAATGAAATTCAGTCCATAATAACTTACATAACATAAAACAATAAGTATATTATATATTATTGAATATGTTATGATTTATAGGTAATATTAATTCATTTAGATAAATAGAATCATCTAATTGTATTAAAAATGTATTTAAAAGTATAAATTTATTTATATATACCAGTAAAAATGTAATATTTAAATTATTTGTATGGTCTAAAGTGTTCTGCAAGTACTTATTTTAATAAAGATTCATCAAGTTATATTGGTTTTGTATTTTAATAATTAACAATTATACAGTTTATTGTTTGCTTTATGATTATTACTGTTGCATATATTATATTATATTATTTGTGTATATTAATGAGTGAATACAAATATTTAGACAAATAGTATTAACATTAAATTGATGTGTTTAGATATACAGCATTCTATAAGAATTGTGTCAAACTGTCAAGTAACATGTATTATTTAATAGCCAAAATTTTATACAAAACAATATGAAACATTTATGCATTTAAATAAATAATCATGTGATGTCATTAATTTTGTGTATTAACAATATATATGCATTTTAAAATCAATCAGAAATTTTATAATATTACTGATGTGAATATATTGTGATTAGAACCTAGGTATATAGTACATATATACAGTATACCTATGTAATTAGGAGATTTTTGAAATTAGATGTTGTTGGGGCTTAAAATATATTTAATAAAGTACTTTGTGGTTTAATATATGTATTATTTAAACTACCAATACATATTTGTCTTCATTAATCACACATGATCTATCAGCTATCAGTCATAATTAAAAAAAAGAATTTAAAAGACAAAGACTCATTAATAGATGCCAAACCATTAACCACTATTCTATGCTTACTGCTTATACATGTACGGGATTAATATGGGGTCCAATTGTGTAATATTGAAATGTTTTTATTTTTAAATTGAAATCATAGGCGTATAGGCGTGTCTACAGGTTTTGCCTGTCATGCACAGGCATGACCTGCAAAATTTGATCTAATTTACATTATAAATTTCAGTACATAATATAAACTTTTTTTCTTAGATTCTGATATCATAATTTATATAAAATTTTTTGATTTTCATCATGTGGACTATTAATATCTATTACATTAATATATATTAAGACCATTTGTAATTATAAAAATATTTTAAAATACTAAATACAATTTCATAGGTATTGTCTAGTTATTTATTTATCTAATAAAAGAAATATTGTTTTTTATTCCTAATAAAAAAGTAAAACTGATTTAATCAGTATTATATAATAATGGTAAAGCTTACTAAAAATTGGGGGGTCATATTTTTTAACCAAAACCTAATTTTTTTAGGGGTGATGGGGGGGGGGTTAAGGAACCTACTCCCTTTGAATATGCCACTGTTGTGCACGACCTGCGAATAAGGTCTGGACATGCCTATGATTGAAACAATTAATATGGCATTATTTATTCTATATAGTTAAATGTAAGTTTATTATCTAATGAAATTAAAAGTAAATATATACTAATTATATTAATATACTTTATTTATATTTTATTTTTATATATTTATCAAGTTCCTCCAAATGAGATTTTTCAAGATTAAATTTTATGAATAACCATGATAATATTAAATTTATTCAATAAAAACCAAACATACTATACAGTAATGATAAGTAAATAATTTATATATGTTTATTAAATATTTAAATATCATACAAACTATTTAGAGATTATTAATCAATTACTTAAAAATTATTTTAATTGATTAATATTATTGCTAGGGAATAATTTTAATAAAAATAAATGTTCAAATCATTGTACAACATAACAATTGATAAAATATGAAATTAAAATAATGTATAAATAAACATATTTTTTCAGTTGCAGAATAAAGTTTGGAATGAACTTGGTAGCAATTCAACAATATCTGTAGTAATCATATTTCGGCCTTTTGCTTTAAATGCTATTTTATTTGTATGTCTAGTAAGTGCACTTGCTGCATAAGCAGCTAGAACTTCTGGATCTAATTCATCACAATAATGTGTTTGTTTGGAAGCCCAGTAAGCAAAAGTGCCCATACTTCCGGCTAATATATCTCCTTGGCCTCCACATCGTCTAGCCGAACCTGGTTCAGTACACACTAAAGTCCCTCTTATGTTTGCAATCACATCTTCAGCTCCTTTTAAAACTATTACATAATTACCTCCTAATTTATTCATAAGAGCCTGAACATCAGTCACTGTTGGTTCATATGTTTGACGCCCAATCAGTCTACTAGACAATTTAGTTAATTCGTGAACATTTGGCGTAAGATAAATACAACCATCATAAAATCGGAATGTTTCTGGTTCAATTACATTGAGAGAATCTGCATCAGCTATTATTGGCATTCTTTTATTGTTAAAATTCGATTCTCTACTGATATGTTCAAAAATACGTCTAACAGCATCTTGAGCAATAGGGCTAGTACCAAGTCCCGGTCCAACAACTAGAGAGTGAAGTTTTTCTAACCAGGGCTTTAAACGATCAATACAATCTGGACTGTCCAAATATGGCAACACGATAAGTTCTGGCGAGTATGACTTTATAACTGGAGCAGCAGATTTGAAACAAAACACGTAAACAAGATCAGCTCCTGTACGTAACGCGCTAATGGCTGCATAGTAGGGGGCTCCTGTGTATTCTTCACAACCTCCAATAACACCAATTCTTCCAGACTGTCCTTTATGAAGATTGTGTGATAAAATTGGTAATAGAGTTTTGCATTTATTCATCATATTTATATGTGAGGTCATTGTGCAAAATAATCTAAATACAAATAGTAAACAATAAGTAGTGTTAAAAAAAAATTCTCAATCATAAAAATAATAGTCTACCTATGATATGTTTTATCAAATTGGCAGTTTATTTTCAAATGTGTTTTGCTAAAGTAAAAAAAGTATAGTATAAAATATAAATTTAATAACAGACACGGATATTGATTTGTCAATTACTTACGAAGTATTAACTATTGTAACTATTCACATTTTACACCACGAATTACAACATACCTACCCATTACCCAAACGTCCCAACGATAAATTAATGCCAATTGTCAAGACAATTATGAATTTAATTATCTATTTTATTATAATTTAAACAATATGCGACATACGTCATGATAAGGACCATGACAAAATAGATAGGTATGACCACATCTTTACTGATACGCACATTCCCCTTCAGACCCAGTC
>VUJU01004615.1:0-17700 GCA_009835225.1 Aphis craccivora
TATCAATATATCGTAATAAATAAACATTTTAATTATATCATTGTTTTATATTAATTATTATTAAAATTTTTAATGTTATACGATGTATTTACTATTATATGAATGGCAGGGCTATAACAAACCAGTACCGATTATTTAGCCCATATTTTTGGTGGAAAAATACTATTATTTGTAATATAATTATCAATTAAATAATCACAAAATTCTGTGATTGCTGGATTTTCAGGTTTATCTGCCATAAAATTATCTGTAAAACAATGCGTTACTTACTTATATTTTTTTTTACAATTATGAATTATTATTATATTACAATTATTATTTTTAAAATTATTAAATTAAATTAGATAGATAGCTTATAAATTATATATTATAGAATAAAGGGTTAAAATGTATGACACTATTTTATAGACGTAGATTGATAATATACTTAGTGTAGGAACTTACACGTGTATCTTTTTTTTACCCTGTAGGAACCCTCACATGTACCTGTCTTCTGTCATGTAGGAACTAGCATAGGTACCTGTCTTCTGCCATGTAGGAACTAACATACGTACCTTTTTTTTTTCGTGTAGGAACTTACACATCCTATATGTAGCAATTAACGTATATAATTGTCTACCTGTTACTCTCATGTAGGAACTTACGATTCCCCATTTTTTTTTTAATATGGTTTATTGTTGAGTATGCTATCAACTTTTAATCAAGAGAATGTCATATTCACTGTGTTCTCTTGGTCTTACTAACTCATAACATAACAAATTTCTTGTTTAGACTAATCCGTTTTACTCTGATATTTTTAATTTAAAATGCTTATGACTTATTTAAAAATAATTATGAGGTCCTGATAATATTTTTATCTCTAAATTATATGATAAAATATGTCAATTCAGTAATTACTCTAATTTTAAAAATATTAGAATAGAATGGATTTTTCTAATTGTAAAATTTGCTATGTAAAATCATTAGCAAGAAGACGATAAGTGATAATTTGCTCTTAACACATAAAAAATAAATATATAATAGGATTAATGATTCTAAACTTATGTGTAAAATAAGGTAGATAAATAAAATAAAATATTTATTTTTATCCTTATTATAAACACATCTATTGAACTTAAACTGAATCTAAATTGTTTTTATATACCCCAATTACCATCTATTTAATTATTTAGTTTCAACACCTTGTGTCACATACAAACATTATTTTTTTTTTTATTTTTATCTAAAAATAATTAACTAGTATATTGTATAATTACTAATTAGTATATACATAGTAAGTATTAAAAAAAAATATTAGATTTTAAAGTTATGTTTGATATAGTTAATATAAGTTATTATCTATTTATTTAATCTGTAAAATAAGTTACATATGCTGTAATATAAACATTTTTTTCTTCAAAATTTAATGAATAAATTATTCAATTTAAATAAATTATATTTAATATAATATATAATATTATATATTATATTTATTTATTTATTTTTTTTATTTTTATTTATATTTAATTTATTTCAATTTTTTTAATTTTTCAAATTATTATTATTTTTTTTTTTTTAAAACTACAATTGTAGTTGTAAGAATTTATCAACTAAGTTTAAACAAAATATACCGAGTTATAAAAAAATTATAAATAAATTTATTATAATGCTAATACATATCTAGAATCTGCTTATATGTATTAGCTTATATTTAATAGTTATTACTCATTACACTTAACCTTAATGCTACCTATTCAATTAGGTATAAAATGAAAAGAAATTGTTAGTATAATAGGTTATATTTAACTGATATTTTATTAATTAGTTGTACTTGTTGTAAGTTATGACAAATGATACCTTGCAATAATAAATTATGACTTATTATTCATAATTGGCTTACACAGGATTTGGTATTTAACATATTTGACTAATTCATAATTCATAATAAATAAAAATATATAGGTATATTATGAATCAATTTTAGCAAACGTTTAACACTATTCCTTTAATTTATGTTTAGAGAAAATAAAGCCACTTCCACTACCAAAACCAAATTTATTTACTACAAATTCAAGTGACTGTAATTGCCATGAACCACAAAAGTATGTTTTAATAATTTATTAACTGATTATGCAATATTTTATTTTTGTTTTAACTTTTAATTATTAATTAATAGGTATTATATATTGTATATTCATATATAAACTTATACTATTTGAATTAAGAACTCTTAATTCTAAGAAAAATATTTATTACTATACTCTATTCCAAATGAGATCAGACCTGCGCAGCGAACGAGTTTTCGTCCGGTGCCGGTCAAGTTCCTCCACCTAGTAGTTGTTTGACTGCAGCTCTACCAGCGGCGTAGGCCACTCCCGTGCGCCGAAGACTGATCTCATTTGGAATAGAGTATATATACCAAATTTAGTTTAGTAAAACTTAGATTATTCCGTTACAAAATATATTCTATTATAAAATAATATTCAAAAATATTTTTAAATTGTATTATTAAATTAATCTAATTTGAGTTATGCATTTTTTTTTTTTTTTTAAGGATATGTCCAAAACATATAATGGTTACCGAAAATGACAAAAATAATGTGTCAGTTTTAAAGTGTAATTTGGATACTACAGCTACAAAGTATACAATCAAACCACCACTGCTTCCAAAACCAAATAATATTGCATTGAAAACTAGTCCTTATAAAGTCAAACATCAATTTCCTAGCGTCAAGTCTAATAAAAAACTTGAATCAACTGTAAATTTAACTGTTAATCAAACTGCAAGTTGTGAGCCTAATGAAAATAAAAATGATGAAGAAATAAAGAATGATAGCGATGTCAATTCTAATATTTCCCAGTTAGAAGTTCCTCATAATGTAAATAGTATTTTAGAAAATAACATAATAGATAGTGAGAATAATAACAGTATTAACAAATGTACTGACGATGAATTAGATTTAGATTATCAAAATGACAGTTTGCTAAATGAATATGTGGTATTTCATGGTGAATTAGATATGTCAATTAATAATTTAGACGATATTATGAATACCACAATTGATGATGAAAAATCGTCTATTGCTAGTGATTCTACAGACCAATCTTTTTCGGTTAGGAAAAAAATTGTCAATTGGTTTGGGTCATTTGGTAAAGGAAAAATATTAAAACAAAAGAAACGTAGTTCTTTTTATGACAGTCAAAATGAAGATGGAAACACTGGGAAAGAAGATAATGATACAGATTCTCATTCATCATTAGATGAAAAACCCAATGAAAAACTGGAATTTGACGAGACATTGTCTCTTAACAATATTGAAACAGAAGAACTACCTACCAAAGCAAAATCTCTAAGAACTGTTGAAGAACTTATATCAACCGAAAAAGTATTTATAGATGTTTTAAATCTATTATGCAAAACATTTGTTATGTTTGTCGAACAAACTGGAGGTGAAGCAAAACTAATACCATCTACTGATCTATCAAAAATAATCAGTCCTCTTCCTCAATTATTAAGTCTAAATGAAGACTTATTACAAGACATGGAGAGTCGTTTGAAAAACTGGAACGAACATCCTAAAATTGCTGATGTGATAGTAAAAAAAGGACCTTTTCTTAAACTTTACTCAACTTACATACAAAATTTTGAAAGTCAAAGTAATTTGTTAGATGAATACTGTCAAAAATACCCACGATTTCAAAAGTGTGTAAAGGACTTTGAGGCGTCTGAGGTGTGTAAAAAACTAACCATCAAACATTATATGTTGACTCCGATTCAGCGAATTACAAAGTATAGACTTTTATTGGAAAGTTATTTGAAAAATCAAGATGAAGAGTCAATTGATTATCAAGATACAATAGTAGCATTAGGTATTGTGTGTGATGTTGCCAATCATGCCAATGAAAGTATGAAGCATGGGGTGTGTTTTTGTTGGTTTTCTAATAATTTTTATAGGTTTCATCTAATAATGCTGATCTATTTATTAAATTTCAGGATTGCGTTAGTAAACTTTTACAGTTACAATCACTATTAGGAAGTTACATAATAATTAAACCAGGTCGCGAACTTATTAAAGAAGGTGAATTGTATAAGTTGTCCAGAAAAGATATGCAGCTTCGATATTTTATTTTGGTATGATTATTAATTACAAATACTTATTATGTAGTATATATATTTAGAATTTTTATAATATGAAATTGGTATATTATATTATTTCAGCTCAACGATTGCTTGTTATACACATCTTATTATGGCACAGTTGCAGGATTAAAAATTAATTATGAGCTTCCACTTAGTGGTATGAAAGTCTTTCTTCCTATAACCGATAACTGCCTCAATGAGTTTAGTATAATAACAATAACTCGAAGCTTCACTCTTAGGGCTAAGTTAGTTTTTTAATATTTATATATCCTATAACATTTTATATAAGTATAACACCTTGCATTAAAATTTATGTGTTAAAGATCTGCCACAGAGCTTAAAGAATGGGTTAACACCTTGGAAAAAGCAATTAGAGAACACACTAACAAACAGCTGTCCTTTCTAAATATGAAGTTTGTCTCAAAGAACATTGGATGCGAACCACTTCAATTGGGATATGAGGTAAATATCAATTTGATTTTTTTGGCTTAGCTGTGTATCTTTTTTTTTAATTTTTTTTAAATTAGGCACCAATATGGATTCAAGATTGTCGTGTGACTATGTGCCAATCGTGTGCCACAGAATTTACTGTTACATTCCGGAGACACCACTGCAGAGCATGTGGCAAAGTATGTGTGGATATTTATTCTGAATAATTATAATAAATTGTTTTCATTGATATTTATATAACTTTTGAGTAGGTAGTTTGTAGCAGTTGTTCAGAAAACAAAGCACCACTTCGTTATATGAAGTTTCAGTCTGCAAGAGTGTGTGACGATTGTTATGATTATTTGCTCAAAGGTATGTTAAATATTTTAATAGAGTAATAATAATTTATTGATGTTTAAATTATTGTCGAGTATAATTACTTTAGAGTTTGAAGACAAAATATTGGAAATGCGTCAATCGTCTAGTAATAGTGATTTTGAAATTCTCAAGATGGTGGATACTGTAAAAAATTCCTTTAAGAAGTCAGGTGTATGGAGCTCAAAAAAACTTGTTAAGTATGTTCCCCAACGTTTAAAAGAGGTAACTATTATTGTTATAAATTCAGCTGTTAACTAAAAAAATCATTTTACTGTCATATCATGGACAACAAATTATATATAATTATGTATAGGTAATGGCCAATGATTCCGGCTCCCAAATGAGTGGATGGTTATATCGAAGGGAAAAACGTAAATCGTGGAAAAGGTTTTGGTTTGTTCTAAAAGAACAAGTTTTGTATATGTACAAAGCTTCTGAAGATGTTGTTGCATTGAACACAATACCTGTTCTTGGGTATAGTGTTCAAACATTTCCAGAAGTAAGCGCATTATAGTAGATTTATAATAACCGTATATTTTTGTACTACTATTAACCATGGAATATGATACGATTTATATTATATTTTACTTGTTCTCATTGATTTATATATTTTAACTACTTTTGGATTTCTATATGAATTCAAGAATACAAATTGTATTTCTGTGTAGTTAAAGTCCGCGACAGGAAAAGTGGGCCCCTGTGTACCGTGACCCGTTGCGGCTTCCGTACCTGTTAGTCATTGGTTCTCAACCTATACCACCTATCGTCTAGCGTGCAACGGTCGCAGTGCCGCGCCGTAATTAATTATTTAGATTACGAACCACTAAGGCGAAACGGCCGTTAGGTTTTGTGGCGGGCAGGGGCCACTTTTCCTGTCGCGGACTATAGAATTGTTAGAAAGTTATGATGAAAGTAATGTATGATTATAATAATAACAATAATATATAATGCATTTGTGATTCCATATTTCAGGATACTATGCTTCTATGGTCAAACAGATTAACATATTTCATTGTTTACAGACTATTTAACACTTTACTACTATTTATTTATTATTTATAGAATTACCAATTGTTCCATAATAATAATATTAAAGTTAACCTAATGCTTTTCATAGGGTACAAACTATGAAGAATTTGATTCAAGTTGTGTTTTTCAATTGGCTCATGCTGGACAAAACCCTTTGATATTTTGCTCTGATACCGAACAGTTGGCCAAGAGGTATGCTTATAATAAATATGTATAAATTTGACTCTGTTAGATTATTTAATTTGCTTTGACCTAAAAGAATATTGTAATAAATATTTTATAATATTTACAATTATAAAAATATATAATAAATACTTAAAATAGCCAATATGTATTTGAAGTTAGTTAAATTTGTACGAATGTTAATATATTATCGAATAATTGGTATAAAATATTCTAGAGGGTATCTTTACGGTTAGGAAAAAATATTTCACAATACTTATTGTAAGGATTGTAACATAATTATTTATATTTTATAAACAATAATATGCTCAATAGGTACATAATATTATATACTTACCTATACATATTATATATTATATATTATATATATCTCATAAACCAAACATAATGCTGAATAGATATTAAGCCCCTCCTGTGATGTCTCATGTTTTATTATTGTAAAGCTTCGACTAAATACGAATATGTAAAAGACAGGCACCCCGCTTTTACCATCGCGAGTATACAAACTCCAAGATTGTCCCATCGTTTTGTACATGTTCTTAGTAAGTAAGAATAAACTTTTATATATTAATAATTATTTGGATTAATCCACATTTATTTGTATCCTAAGTACCATTTGTGCTCCCGAGCTACGGTTAAATTATATTCATAAGAAACTAACTTCTTCTCTGAATATCCTATATTTAACTGGTCATCCTCGACCATGTTACACTATATATTGTAGTAATAATGTCTCAAAATCAGGAAGTAAATTTAATGCACAAAAAAATCAGAATAAGCAAATTGAACTTAATAAAATGAATTTATAATAAACTATGGATATAGCTTGAAAGGTTCTAATTAATAGAATGTTAAAATATTAAAATTGTAATAAAACAGCCAAAATAAACAATATAATTTTTGATTAACACTATAAAATATGAATATAACACTATTTTTTTTTATTGATATGTCCTTTTCTCAATATATTTTTATATTTTATACATTATAAAAAAAAACTAACATGGTTATGTACCCATTAAATTGAACTGTATTCTATTTAGTAATTATATCATCTGCCTAACTATTGATTTTAATTACAGATGGATCAATACTCTAAATGAAGCGACTAAATTAAAATGAGATCTCCTTCAGTATTAACATATTTATTCACAACAGAGATCACAATCAATTTTAAGTATACATACTGCATAGTTCTATTTTAGTTATTAGACTAGTGGCACAATATATGTATTTTTATGGTGCTATTTTAATTTTTAAAATTATCTAGATATAATCTAAAATTGTTTTATTATAAGAAAATGTATAAACATACATAATAGTATTAATGATCAGTGCCTTTATTTTATGAATAACATGTGCATGCAGTGTGTTTTGTGTGAGTTTTTTATTTTATTTAAATCATTGAATTATTCATCATTATATTAAGACCAAAGTTTATTTCATTACAACTTTTAATCAAGACCAAAATATATATATAATGCAAAACATTTTTAATTAAAAAAAAAAAAATTATAGTATTGTTGTCTATTATATATTTTATTTATATATAAATCATTATAATTTGTTAAATTTTTGCACTAAATTTAAGAAATTTGTTTTTTAGTGATTAAATTATGTTTATTGCAAATCATTTCACTGTATTTATTTCTATAATTTTTTTATTGGATTTGTTACTTTAAAATATCTATTCTTCACACTATATTGTCATTTGTCATAGACATGTCACATTTATAAATGTTATTAAAGTTCTTATAATAGAACAATCTTTATGTAAAAAAATAAATTATAAATGCATTAAACTAAGTGTTTAAATGTTTAACATTATAAATAATACAATTTGCATTTGAATTTTATAAATAATGTTAGTAATTTGTATGTATTATCTATCATTAAGTTATTTTAAACTCAAATATTTGATATATTTTTTGTTACATTTAGACACTTATAATTCTCTATAACTGTATGTATCATTCTTTATCAACATCAAAAACGTATAAATAAATGTTAAAGCATCTGAATTGTGTAAATTATAAATGAAATTTCAGAGAAGTAGTATTGATAATTAAACTGATTAAAAAGTACTGTTGGTTATTAAATTTAGTCAGTTATAATTTTTTAATGATTTGACATTAATTTAAGACGACACCTTCATGCGTTGTCTGTCTTACAAGTTATAAGCATACTCTACATAGCAAATTTGTTTTCAGTAGAATCGATTTTTTTGTTTTTAAATTTAATATTTAAGTGAATTAGCCTAACCACCAGTATTTATAATATTTTTATTTTTAAGTAAATTTTAAGTATGTATAATATAAAAGTATAAAAATTCTTATAACTTGCTTAAAAGTTAAAATATTGGAACCGACAAAATATAATAAAGGATGTTCTTTCTTATCTTTAAGCTTGATAATAAATCAATTTGTTCTAATATAGTGATAATTGATTAAATTTCCATCAAGAATATTTACGGAGTATTAAAATAAACAAACAAATTTATGTTGGATCACCTCGAAATCCATAGGCTGTGCTAGAAGTAAAAGTTCATACATGCATTGCACAAATTAAATGAATATAACAAGGGGAAATGAAAGAAAAAAACATTATATAGATAATATTATACTAGTTATTAAAATATTATGAGATTAATAATAATCAATAAATTTACAATAAATTATTACAAATACATATTTTATGTTTTATAAAAAACTGAGTGAATACAAAATATGGTCCTGATTGACAAAAGGCAGTTCTCAATTTATTTAGGTAATGTAATATTAATACCTTTAACAAATTGTGTGCTATAATTATGAGCATGTGAATTAATTGTATTAATAATTAATATATTTAAAAATAACACCAACAACATTCATTATATGAAGATAATAACAGGTTCAATAATACTTATAATTTTTAATATTTTTAATTATCTATTGGCTATTTATGTATATAGCTTATTTATTTAAAATAATTAATTAGTTAATATTGTAGTTTTCAATATTTTGAACTTCAATTAAAAACAAATAACAGTAACCTAACTATTAACTTAAAATTTTTTAAAATTGTTGGTTTCAACTTAACTTGGTTAAAAAATATTATTAACTTATCCAAGCTAAGTTTTTTTTATATAAGATTACACAAATCAACACCACTTGGTAACAAATAATTGAATAATAGGATTTTCAAATGAAATATTTATTATATTTTCTGCAATGTATCATTTTTTTAAAATATTTTATGGGCAATTAGTAAATATAAATAGATTTTAAATAAACTTGTAGGTAGTTGACTTTCAACAAATAATTGTACTCATAACTCACTACTCATTATAGTGTACATTATCTTGTATTTAATATTTATTACCTACAAATCATCAATAGTTATTACTTATTATTAAAGGTGAATACTAACTAACAAAAAAGTAGAGTTTAAATAATAAAAAAAAATAGAAGTCTAAATATTAAGTTAATAATTTTAAAATTTCAAACATAAGTAATTAAATAGTTATATAATTTAATTGCTTATTTTAAGTATCCATTATAATTTGTTTTTTCAATTAATTTCAAATTTATTGCACTAGGTTTAAACCCTGTTAAATATATTTTTTAACTTTTGTAAAATTTAAGACTAATTAATTATCTACTATTTTGTTTAATCATTATTTAATGATTTTGAATAAAAATAAATAATTTACATATTTCTTGATTTAATAATTTAGTTAATTAAATTGAAATTGTCTAAAACACCACAAATAGTGGACAATTTAAAGGAATATAGTATGAATTTTTTTTATTATTATTTAGATAATTGACTTCTATACAAGCATAGATTAACTTTTCTTCTACAATATTGATAATAGCCAATAGGTGTTTTTACTCTGAAACCGCCCAATAAGCCATATTATTGGAAATACAAAAATGATTAATCATATGATTTTTTCATAGTATTGATGCCCTTATAAGTAATTTAATCATAATATTAAAAAAAAAAAAATGTTTAATGAAGTGTTAATAGTGTTAATATCAGTTTAAGACTTAACGTTATAAAATTGGACTGGATCACTTCAAGTGAAAATTGTTTTTATATTAACCATCCTATCTGTAAATTTTAGTAAGTTAGTTTACTCAAAATAATTTTTAACGCTTTAGCATTTGTTAAGAAACTATATTTATATAATTATTATTTACATAATACTCAATGCAATATATCCTATGTCGAATGCCAGGACAAATATATTTGAATTCTATGGTTATCAAAATATTATTTTAATTGTACACTCGCTTTACCAAGAGAAAAAAAAATATTATTTTCATACTATTTTAATGTAGGTAAATTTTACACATTTTAAATTAAAATTTTATAAAAAAGAAAATTTACAAGACAGCCTATTAGATTGGTAAAGCATGTATTACTTAATACTTTAAAAGAATACAATAAAAATTTACTTCTGAAATTTTTTTTAAAGATAGTTTTCTATTAATATCAACTTTAACAATAGTGATAAATGGAGAGATGGGTATGAAGTTGTGGAATTTGTGTTAAACCATAATTTAATCAAAGTTGTCAAATCATAATTTAGTCCAAGTTTATTTATTTTTTTATAAATTATTTTTCTTATTACTATGTGGATGTTGGTATTTTTTCAACTTTTGGTTATACACAGTAAGGTTTAATTTCAAATTAAATTTTTTGATAGGTTATTAATAAACCTAATCAAATAATCAATGTAAAATACAGGAAGACATTAAAGCTTTAACTACCTACATCACTTTTATGTAACGATGAGCCATATAAAAGTAAAATAATTAATTAGGATAGTACTGTTATAATGACCAACAAAAGCTATAAAATATAACATAAAACTATTTTTATTTTTTAAATTTAAGTGCAGCTAATATAACAGAAAATCATATAATTAATTTGAGTTGAGAATAAATTGTGCCGATCAAAAGAATTATATAATTATTTTTAAATAGGTACCTAAGTAATAAGTTATTGACCACCTATTATATTACAGGTATCATATTAAATTATAAAATTAAAAAAAAAAAAAATAATAAATAATTTAATTTAAATAAAATAATAATTAACCGATTTACAATATTTGATGAATATATATTATCAAGTACATTTCAAAATTTTTTTTCTATAAAATTATGTATCTGTTATCTGTATGTATGTATATAATATTAAGTACATACCTACGATCTACCTATCAACTACCTAAACAATTATAGATGTATAAAACATGAGTTGACTACGGCTGCTGCTGATAGACTATAGTACTGTATGGTCTCGGTCTGTATGCATATATTATGTAGGTAATCAACAATTGTATTATAGGTAGTATCATTATCTTAATTAGGTACGTCGAATTATATCGATATAGTAATTACATATATGTAATTATATTATTAGATAGTCCAATACTTTATTAAACAATATAATATAGGAGTAATGATAAAGTAGATAGATTATTGAGCAAAAATATTTGTACAAAAGCACTAATTATTACATTTTTATAAAAACCCCAAAATGTGCAATTTTTTTGCAAAATAAAACTTTCTTTAAATTAATATACATCCCTTGATTTGAATTTTTAGTTTGTTTCTATAAGATTTATAACACGCCACATTGCGATAAAAAGATGCAATTCTACGAGAATCTGGTCTTTACTAATGCCAGCAGCCAGTAGGTAATATTGTAATAACTAGGTACCTATAATATAAGTGTCTCGATATTTCAACATAACTGTACAACACGTACCTACGTCTGTCCTGTACCTACCTATAGCAGCGAAAATTTCTTAAAAAATGCATAATATATGTTTTATCAATAATTTTTGATGCCTGAGTTGGCTTTAAATACTTTTAATAGTAATATTTCAAATATTAATAATATAATATAAATAAAATATTTATGAAAAAACTCAAAAATAACAACATTCTTTAAAAGGTCTTATTTAAGCTATACAGGTTATTAAAAAAAATCGTATTTTACGTATTGTTATTTCAGTTATTTGTTACCATTTTGAACATTTCACTAGAAAATAGAAGTGCGAATTGCGAGGTTCTGAGCAAATGTCAATGCTGCCTACTATTAACAGGTTAGAATATATTTACTAAGGGGGAGGGATGACCATGTCGATGGAACGCTATCTGCAAGACATTGAATTGTTGAAATCGCCAGAACTCACCAGTCTACACATGACAAAATAGATAGGTATGATCACATCGGTACGTGTTCTCGTCTGATCCAGCGCACCACGCCTACTTCTGTTCTCGTGAACAAATTTCATATATCCGGTAATATGAACGACCAATGAGAAGCCGAGAACTGAGTAAAGAACTGGGTCTGAAGGGGAATGTGCGTATCAGTAAAGATGTGATCATACCTATCTATTTTGTCATGAGTCTACACACTACAGTGGAAGGGTATCGCCTTTTCCCTCCCTCCTTCGGATACGCGTCTGACCCTTAATGGCGGTCCTGTTACTTACATTTTAATGATAGTTAATGATTAATAAGGATTTTTACGTACTTATCGCACATACTAAGGGAACAATGAGGAAGTCTGTAAATAGGTATATTTGTTATCGCCGAGCCTTTGGCTACCAAGTTACGAAAACATCATATTATTATAGTATGTACGTCATTGAATCTTATTTTACGACGTCTGTCGGTCGTCCGCTGATACTACGCGAGTCTGTGTTTATTTTTGGAACGCGCTGTATACTTATACACTTTACGCGTTCGCACGCACACACGCGACGTTGCGAGATAATAATAATAATAATAATAATAATAATAATAATTAATAATATACATTATACGTTTGTGCGTAAAAACGACGTCGCACGACGCGCACACGGCACACGCCTTACGTTTAGTATCGGCCGATCCGTTGGCGGAAAGGTGTGTGCGTCTTTTTTCGATTACGGGCTAGTGCTGCGTCTCGAACGACAAATGATATTAAGTGCCTATATATAATATTATTGTTATTGTTGTAGCGCTAATATTGTTATAATAATACCAACGCCGTAATATAGAAATAGTGCTGTGGTTAGTAATCGCTGTTGTAATAAATTCATAGTGTTCGATTGTTCATAATATAGTGTTGAACGAGCTGCTGCGGTGCGTCATTTACTGTTGATAACGGCCCGGCCAGTCGCGATGAGCGCTAAAAATACGAGTTTCGTCGACACCGACGTCGACTTGCACCTGAAGATATCCAATTACGAGGAGACAGTCAAACACTTGGACATCTATTATGGAATAGGTTAGATGATTCTCCGCTCTATTCCTTTACTATTTGTTTTACGATAAGTCAATATGGATTAATCATACCTATAATACCTTTTATCGGTGTCAGAAATTTTTTCAGGGGGAGGTACAGAATTTTGAATCCAGTATTTGTTATTCTAAAATAGGTACCTACTTTTCGCTTATTTTTTGCGACCCTATTGTTCATAAACAATAAATAAACGCAATAAACGCATACTTTTTATTTTAACAGTACAGTACTGTAAGCATATTATACAAACATATATAACATACATGTAGGTACCTACTAGAGTATACAGATATTTAATATTAAGACATTAAATAGGTATTTGATATTTTAAAATAACAATACAAGTATATTAACATTATTTTAAACAAAACAATTCATCTTTTATACAACTAAAATACGGATGACTATTAAGATTATCATTAGGTAATGTAATAAAACAAGCAGATATGACCATAATGGTACCTAATACTTAATTGGGGCATTTAAAATTAAAGAATTATAATCAAACAAATTAGTAAATTTAAACAATAAAAAATGCAACAAAATATAATATTGTAATTATACTATACCTACTTGTTATTTTGGAAAACATAATTGTAATTGTATTTTAGATTCTATAGTCTATACGGAGTGATTAATGTATTGATGCTGCAATGATGATGTGTGTTTTTTTGTTTTTGTATCTGTGTACACTGTACACTGTATACCGCATTACTTGTCGAAATAATGCTTCAATTTAAAACTTCGGGTGTGGTTTCCGGTGGCAAATTGAATATCCTTGGTGCATTATACATTTATAAAGATCAAAAGTAAGAAGTTTCTAGCAGTTTAAAAAAAAAATTGATTTTTTTGTATTGTTGTAACTTATCTATAACTCAAAAACTAATCACTGTGAATATTTGAAACAGTCACCAAATGTTTATATTAACGTTATCTTTACACGGTTAATTTTTCTGTTTTTTTTTCAACTATTTATAGACAACTACTGCAATTTTCGATTTTTCTATTTATTTATTTAAAAATGTCGGTGCTCAAAATAACTTCAACATTTTAATACAAGGTTTCTTATAAATTGTTCTTATTGAAGTAAAAATAAAAAAACATAAAAAATCGTTGGTCGCAATTTTTTTTATAAGCGTTCTAAGTCTAAATTTTTACGAAATGTGTCAAAATCCCGAAAATTTACATGTAATTTTATAGTCGAAAATTCATAAAATATTTGTATTTATATTTAAGGTCAAAAAAATTCAACACTAAGTTTTCTATAAGTTTTCCTTCAAATAGCTGTAGAGATAAAAAATCTCGAAGCGTCATTGTAGGAAAAATGCATAAAAAAAAAAAAAATACGAAATCGCGTAACGATAACGATTTATCTAACTCAAACCTCTAGAAGTTGAATTTTCGATAACTCCATGGAATTCCTTGGCTCCTGTCTTTCAATATATACATCGTATATTTTCTGTAAGTCGAATTTTATATAACTCAAACTTTTTTCGCTCACAACCGATTCGAGTTATCGAAGTTTCACTGTATTTTGTAGTTAAAATTTATAAAAAATGTTGTATAAGTTACTAAGAGTTTGAAATTTAATACAAGATTTTCCATAAGTTTAGCCTACAATATATTTATAAAAGAACTTAAATTTGGGAATCGTTTTTCGTATGTAATGATACTTATCATTGGATTCAAATTGTCAATTGAATACATCCATTATAGTGGCCTACTATACAGCGAAGCGTTACACACTTGACCACTTTATTTTTTTCTTAGGTTATTAGAAAATAATTTTTTAATAATTTTTCCTATTTTTACTAGATAGGTATATAGCGTATAACCTGATACAATTTAAATAAAAAACAGGGCATTCACTTGTATTTTATTATATTATAGCCTATAGGTAGGTATAGAGTGTACTTTTTCATTGAGTAGAAGACCTTTAATTCAATGATATACCTACATGGGAAACGATTATTAGCCCCGAAGTTGGTCATCATCATAATATATCTACTACAATATTAGCAATTTATTTTTCTACTATTATAATATGAATAATATGATAGGTAGGTTGAACTATTTTTTTTGCCAATAAAAAATTTTAAATTGATCCGGTAAATAATATCCGACGACAAATGATTCGCGTTACTAGATCCAGTTCAAAAATATCTTGTACCTACTCAAAATAACCTGGTTTAAAATTATCAGGTAAATCAAAATTATGAGTGATAAAAATATAAATTTTAATAGGTACCTATAACTATTGTATGTTAAAAATGATAAATTATAATTATCTTTATTTTACGGAATAAAATCCCAATTTCAATGTATACAGATAGTAATAAGGTATAGTATAATATAAATATTATAAACAGTCTTTGATATTTAATGTTTAAATTTATTATAAATAATTTTAAATTAAAACATAATATATGTAAGTATAACTAAGTGTAGTATATCTAAGTATAACCTATAAGATATATTGGGGTATAAGATGATAGATAGTGACAAGTAATGAGCTAAGTGTAAGAATATAATATTAGACAGGGTATTAAACTCGGGGATACCTACCTATTAAACCATGTGAAATAAAATATAAATAAATATAAAATTAAAATTATGAATAAATTATAGTTTTAGTAGGTATAATTAAATGATAAAAATAATTGTTCTTATTTGATAAATAGGTATAATATATCAAAATTATGAGTAATAAAACGCCACCCAATTTTGTTGTTGGATTTTTGATGTATGTTTTGTAAATATCCATTGAATAATAAAAGTTGTTGGCTTTTTTGACTTTTAACAAATGTGTATGTTATATTTAATTTTAGTAAATAAAATGTATTAATAAAGTCGTACAGTGCCAATGTGTCTTACTGTTATATACGACACGGAAACAAAACTGATTAATGGCGGTTATCGTTGTCGTCGGATATTTTTATACCGGTTATTTTGTCGCCTGGTTATTATATATATCACCTGGTATAACTTATTATATCTACCGGATATTATTTATCGGATCAAATGACGTGTCATAACTTAAAAGTTAAAACTAATCTGAATTTTTCAAAAATGTAATTGTATACTAATGTGTAGTAAGTATGTAATAATTTATAAGGTAATATACGTAGGTAATAATAAACTGTTGAAGTCCAAATAAAATATTTTGAATTACAACAAAATAAATACACGATTTTATCAAAATTAGAACTTGAAATATTTATAAAAAATAACTGTGTATTTTTATTTTTTATCGTATATTTGATATTTTTAGGTAATTATATAAAAAACTTATTTAACATTGTATTACATTTTCAAGCTATCCTTAGCTATCAAAATTAAAATTTTTATTAATTTTTAACCACGAAATATTAGCGCATTTTATAAGTATAACTTCAAACGATTGTATAATTAAATTGTTACTATAAATTTTTAATTATTTTAAATCACTAAAAGAACAACTGATGTGAAGTCTTTCAAGTCTAGGTATAGTATTCATTTTTGGATTACCTATAACAAAAAAATAAAATCGTAATATCCTTATAAAAATCAAATAACAACTTATATAATATAATATTATATTACCTAATACTCATAGGTAAATATAAAAATTTAAATATGACGAGTGACAAGATACATATACTTAATACTATAATATATTATGTACAATTTGAAATATAGGTATGTCAAAAAATGTCTTTAGGTATTAGTGTTGGGCAACGATATAATTTTGTGTATCGATATCGTTCAGATTTTTCCGATATTGTATCGCGATATCGCTATTTGTACGATATCGATATCGTATCGTATCGTAAATATAATTTTATGTTTCCTAAACAATTTAAAAAAAACTTTTCGTTGTCATTTAATTAAATTTATATCACACTAAAGAATTTACTTTATTAAGCTAATTAATTTCCTCTTAGTGTTCCTCTTAAGTCAGAAAAATATAATATTATACTTTATAACTAATAATATTATTTAATATATTATACTATTTTAATTAGTAGTTTAATTTTATATTGTCAATGAGTTGCTGCATAGATACATGTATAATAATATCATTGTAGAAACTATCAATATATTTGCTTATTATAACTTATAAATACTATTTTAATTATAATCTTCAGAATTAATTAAATTCTATTTATTATAGACTATAACATCCAAGTGTATTGTATATAAGATGGTATTAAATTAATAATAATAAAATCACTTCCGTTCCTTCTTTGCATTCCGGGAAAAATTGAAATAACAGATGTATTTATAGA
>VUJU01004616.1:0-17698 GCA_009835225.1 Aphis craccivora
ACAACATACAACTTTTAGTAAACATTAAAGTGTTTGCTGACCGTACCTCCACGAAAATGCGCTTATCATTTGTTGACGAGTGTATGTTATGATAATGATTTAGCCGATTTAGGTCTTCATTTCTCCGTAGATAATAGCACAGAATATAATAACAGTAGGGCCGAGTGCCGTCACTGCCGTAGTGCCGTCTTTCAATAGTGTCCTCTGTTGGTACTATATCTATTTTCTGACTATTGCTTTATTTACTATGGACTTACCATGTTGGTCCGAGTTTTTAAATTAATAACATTAGTAAGTCGTGCGTACGGTATAACGTCGAGAGTGGAGACCACCGTAATCAGACAGCCGACGATGGCTAACGTAATGATGGCCATCCTCAAAACTGGAAGTTTCATAGACAGTAAATGTTTGCGCCACATCATTTTACAAGTGCCTTGAAAATCTACACGATTGTGATTTCGTTTAAATTACATACCCGAGTACATGATAAACTTTCAATTACATTAGTGTGGTATTAAGTAACTGAAAAATCATATACATCAGCATATTATATTATGTTGTTTGATATAACACATCAAGATCCGATCCTTTAATTTTAGGTTTGGCATACTAAATGGCATTTTACTGATATTCACTACTATACTATAGTAGTTGTTTTCCGTTAGAGTGGGTACAAGCCATGACTATGTACCAACCAATTAAAGGTAAAGATATGTTTGCTCGTTATGTAGATATAATTGGTTGACTATATACATTGATTACATAACATAGGTTTTAGCCATATTAAAACATAATGAATTATATGTTAGCACTAACATATTTAAATTAATATAATCTAGTAGAGTAGGTACCCCTATCTACCTAATTAAAATAATATTTTAATTATTAATTATAGACAGAGTACCGTTACTTGACTTATCGTCCCTTTATTAAAAATATTTTGCATTATTTGTATTTTGCATTTAGATTTCACATTAAAAGAATGAACTCAAATACACAAAAATTATTTTTTCTTTAATTATCCGTTAATATTGTATTGTAATATTATTTTTATAAAGGATTTAAGAATCAATTTTACAATTTTTTAATAGCAAATTAATAATATTTATACCATTGTAAGTATATATTGTGTCCTAGGTGATCATTTCCATTGTCAACCTCTAGCTACGGCACTGTTAATATAAACCAATTTTTAAACAAATATTTCACCTATTTCTTGTACTATTTGGTATTTATATTACTATCTAAATATTTTATAATAAATATTGTTTAACTCTGTAACATTTCCTCAACTTGTAATAAATGTATATAAATATTAACATTTAGTAATATTAAGTCTGTTGCACATGCGTCAACATGTGTAAATTAAAAAATTAATAAATTAATTTAAGTGCACACAAGAAAAAATATTTAACAATTATTACATAGTATTAACTTAAAGTATTTTATAATAACTAAAAAAAAAATGGTTTATACTTATGCCTTAACTGTTACTATATGTATTCTTATAATAATAATAAATTATTTCATTGAATGAAAATTTGTAGTCAGTCAATTAATTAATCAAAAATATAAAATAATAATATACATTGTAATTACGATACTTATATACTTACGAGTATTTATTTAAAAAATGTGTTTAAATTGTTAATTTTGTAGTGTTAATCACATTTATCTATGATGCAAAATGTAGTATATTTTATAACCAACTATATTCTTATAATACATTATTGCATACTACAAAATGTACATGTTATTATATTATAATGATACATACCTTTTTTTTTTTTTTTTTTGTTTAACAGAGGCAATTCAGTTGGTAGCAACGCCAACAAATCATCCAAAATCAGTGCTAATAAATAGTACAAATACCAAACTTGAGGAAATCATTATGAATATTCAAAATATGTCACCAATTAGATTCATTTTATTTATAATCTCAATTTTATTTTGTTTTACTGTCATAATTGGTGTTTTATTTATGGTACCATGTGAATGGTCTAACTGTATTTCTCCAAAAAATATTAAGTTGTCTTGGTCTGATTCTGTTTTCATTGACATAGGTATTATTTATATCCTATAATTTTATTTCATGTAATTCATTATTATCTGGGTATTACAGAGTTAAAAGGCAAACCAAGTACAATTGAGTTAAACCAGAAACTTATACAATTGTTATTTATAGTAAGAGGATCAATTCTCAATAGCCAAAATGTACCACCTAGAACAGAACGTTTACCATCAATTGGTGGTGGTCTTTTGCAAATTGATACAATTACTGGCAAAGAAATGTGGCGTAAACGATTGGATTCATTACCTGATACAATTGATTGTACGTTATTAAATAATCAGTTCAAAGAAAACAAAGAAGTATATTGTATAGTTGGAGCATCTAATAGAAATATATTAGCGGTTGTGTCCAGCAGTAAAAATAAAGGTATTGTTTTGTTTGAAATATTAATAATTGAATTTTTTAATAAGTATTTTTTACAGTAACATTTATTGTTATGTTATTATAAGTATAGAAGATGTAATTTATGTAATTAATTTGTTACATTTTTATTTTAAAAAAATTTTAAAATGTTTAATGTTTAAAAAAATATATAATATTATTTTAGAATTCAACTGTGAAGTACTTAAATTCAAGTAGGTTACTTAGTAGTGTGTGCATGAAAATGATTCAAACCCTAAATTAATTCCAGTGTTCTAACTATGTATAGGTAAAAATAAAAATTATATTTATCCATAGAATAAAAAAAGAAAAGAAATAATAATACATTTTAAAATTTTAAATAATTTATATTACATAATAAAAAACTGAATAAAAAATTGTTACATTATTTAATAGGTGATCTTGTATGGAAAAAAAGTAGACCGGAGTCAAACACTACTAAATTAAACAACATTAACGATCTAGTATACATGGAGTTTCCTGTTATAATACCCGATTGCAATTCTGATGGTGTCAATGAAATTGCTTTTGTGCACCATGAAAATGATATGCCTACATTAGATATTTTATCTGGAAAAAGTGGAAATAAATTAATGAGCAGTATACGCAATGATAATTGTACTAAAATGACTAATCTTATTTTAAACTATGATATGTCATTGGTCTATTTTTGTCGTAAAAATACTGTCGTAGGTATGTAAATTTAAAGAATATAGTTTAAAGATATTTTACAAACATTTTTGTATACATTAATATATTATTCTATATACTTATCTAGATCCTTTAGAAACAATTCCAATTAAAACTATATTGAATTGTTCTCGTGATTGGATACCAGATTCAGTTCACCAAACTAAGCGAGAACATGATCAAATTGAAGAAAATCAATATTCAATTATACTTGGACCTTATAATCTTTGGATCAATAATAGCTATCATAATTGTCCAACTAATTGTATGGCAGTTGTGTATGTGACAAATAGTTCTAATGAAATAGTTTGGTCTAAGAAAATTGATCATTCTTATATTATGAAACCAGTGACCTTTGAATTGCGCAACAATATTTCTGGATTTGTTATCAAAATTTGGTCTTGGAATAATGAAACAACTAAGGTGAGTCTATTTTTTATAATTTACACTATCAAAAATTATAAGTTTTAATTACTATTTACCTTATTTTACAAAATTATCTGAAATATAAATAACAAAATTAATAATATGTTTTTAGCGAAAAGAATATCACATATTTTTTTAGAACATTGGAAGCTGTATATTGTTTGATTCATTATTTAAACCTATAAGCCTGACAAATTATGTCTACTTAAAAAGGTTACAGTTTGTGCACATTTTTTTTTTTAATTTTAATTAAAACTAGCCAACCCATCACAGCTTTTCCCATGATCGGTTGTTTATTTTGTCTTCTGATGATGATATTTAGAAATTTTTGTTCAAATATTATTGTTTAATGTGATCGGCAAGTAAATATAAAAAACAGTTAATGAAAACGTATTAAAATGATTCTAACTTTACTAATGATAAATATATTTTTATTAAAAATGAATATAAATACAAAAGCAATGCTAATTCATCTGTTGTTGATAAAGGATTTTATAAAACTTCGGAAGTATTCAACTGTTTTTGTTCTTTCTCCAGTTTAAACCAAAATCATTAGATGATTCAGGTCCCTAGTTCGAGAAAATCCCACGTGTAATTGTCCATGAAAACCAAACTGTTACTTTGCAATATTGTTTTTATTTTTTGTAGGTATGTAATGTTAAAAAAAAAATGTATTCAAGTTTTTAAAATATAAAATTAATATACTATTATAACTTTTTTGTGTCAGTATTATTGAAAAACAAATTTTTTGTTGCACTGCCAATAGTTTACTCTATTTATGGTAGACTTTTTCATGAGTAATTACTGTTTTTTTAACAAACAATTTGTTGAAGTTTTTTTATTTGAGATTTAACTTCAAAAATCAAGAACATAGCTACTTAAAAATTATTAGTTTATTAAGTATTCTTAGATATATGTACATTGTACATAATACTTTAATTTAATTAATACTCTAAATGTTTGTGATGTATGATGTGTCTCACTTACATTATTTTTTCTTATTATCAGTAATGTGTTTGAAGGTAATAACTTCTAAACAAATTAAAAAATGGTCAATCTTTTAGATTTTTAATTTGTATCAATAGTATTATTTGATTTTGCATGTATATTAAACTATTTGTTATTATTTTTTTAATTCAATTAATATAATAAGTATAATCCAATTATAATTATAATTGTATAATACATTATAATTAATAAAATAAATCATAACATTTTTCATTAATGTGTATGTTGTGAATTAAACAGTGTGTTATGTTATATTTAAATTTTTAATATAATTTTAACTAGTTTTGCATAAAAAACTAAAACAAGCGATACATTAATTTTGTATTTTATTGACAGATAGTAAAAATTAAACAATATATTTTTTTTTTAAATAATTTTTAGAATAAAATAAAGTTTACTAACATTGAAAAAATTGAATATATTCAAGAACAAGTTATAGTAATTACATATAATTCATCCAAATCTGAAGATTTCCATATTAAAAACATAAGTTCAAACAGAATTTTACAAGTATGTGAAAATGAATCAAATTGCCAGCCAAAATTAGAATATCAAAAATATTCATGTAAGTATACTACTAGGAAAGATATATTTTCTTAAATCTCTAAATATATTTAATAATTTATAAAATTATAGCTGGATAATTTTCAGGTTCTTGTATATATCTTATTGATTGTTTCTATTGAAGAAAATATAATCAGGGCAAATTTAAAATTTATATTTCTTCTGTGCTCTGGTAAAAATAATTGAGTCCAACACTCAAAGTTTTAAATGTGGTTTATCCAAAAGTTTTAAAAATTTTACCTTATATAAATAATTGTTGTTAGAGATTTTATTATAATATAATTTTTATAAATTATGGTTATATTATAGTATATAAGAATATACAATTGCATTAAAATTAGAAATTATAATATTAATGATATTAATGAATTTATTAATATTAATATTAATTATTATAATATTTTACATAGTAGTTGAAAACATTTTTTATTTGATTTTAGTGACTTAATCACCAAACATATTTTTATGGTATGATTTAATCCATTTTGATCAAATAATAATTATTTTTTACTTAAGAGGATGTTTCACCTGTAAGTGTTGTCTCCGTCTTACAAATGTAAAACGTAGCAAAAATTGTTTTGCTCCGGAAAGAACCAAGAAGGCTACAATCATAACTAAGAAACAACATTTTCACCACATATAAAGAAGAACTTTATCTGTGAAGTGTTGTTTTATTTTTTCAATATCACTTATACTAAAAAAGTTATTATTGTTTTAAAATCAATTATTTTTGTTTTTAAACTTGAATAACTTTTTTATGGTTCCCATATCGAAAAAATTAAAACTCAGTATAAGTGATATTGAAAAAATAAAACAACATTCCACAGCTTAAGTTCACCTTTATGTGTGGTGAAAATTATATAATATAATTACTAAATAGAATTAGACATGTGGATTTTGATAATTTAAATAATTTCAAACAAGTTTTATTAAATAATTTTACTTTACTTTAATAATCATACTTTAAAAACGATGAGTATTGGTTACTTGGCTCATTTAAGTGTAACATAAAAAATAGTTTTATAATAACTTTATTATCCATTTTTTTTTTATTTCTAGTGAATGTGATGGATATAGACAACGATGGTTACAGAGAATTGGTTTCTGTATTAGTTACATATAAATTTATCAATGCATTCAGTCAGCTCTATTTGAATGATAAACACTCACTACAGCTTATATCAAAAGTTAATGTTTATCAATTAGAAAATCAACTTATTGGATATTTTGAAAATGAAATGTTTGTTTGAATTTGATTATTGTAAGAATCGTGGACATAGGTAGGAAATATTTTCAGAGAGGATTTTGGTCTACATATATATTAAATTTAATACACAATATTTATTTTAAAATTGTTTTATCTCTAATTTCGGGGGGTGTTTGAACACCCAAACACCCCCCTTACCTATGCCCATGGTAAGAATATAAACTATTAGCTAAAGTAGATGTTCTTTTGTTTTTGTAACATAAATAAATGAGTTTAAATGTAAAAATACATTTGTCTGCTGTTTTATCTCCATCGAAAAAATTAAGTTTACAGACGTTTTGTCTACATTATAATACTATATAATATACTATACATACATTGATTATAAAACATATTTTGGTCCCTTGTTTTTTAAGTAATGATTATTAATTTCTTATCAATTCAAATCAATTCAATAAAAAAATATATTTGATTTTTTTTTTACTTTACGATAACGACTATAATATAATTGCAATTAGTTTAAAGTTAATAACCTCACATCTCATAAATAAACACTTAATTTATATCTCAACTCACTCATGTTTTTTAAATTATATTAAACATCTTTATGATTATATTTAAATTCTGTCCAGGTTAATTATATTTTCTTGTTATTATATATCATATTTGCATATTTATTACAGTAGAAACCATTTATAATGACACTGGTTGTAATAACATATTGGGTGTAATGGCCTTAGATTGAAAGTCCCTGCAAAACTCCTATATTGCATGTACTGATTATTTGTATCGATAATAATGACATCTGTATAATGGCTATACGGATTTTATGACTGTTATTGTTGATTATACTGGAAAAATTTGGTCCAAAAACAAGTTTGAAGAACTAGAAAAAAAAAGTGTGATTTTTATGAAATATCAATCCAAAATAACAGATTTATTTAATAAAATGTTGTTAATTTTTAATTTTAAAATAATAATTAAATTAATTAATTAAAATGTTTTTTTTTATATATATTGAAGTTACAATTTTTTTTATCATTTTGATTATAATGACAAACAGTTATTATGACCTATTTTCCTTGGTTCCTTGAATGTCATAAACGGCTTCTACTTTTACTTTGTATTTTATGAATGAAGTAATGAATTAATATTGAATTAATTCCAAACCTTAATAATTATTTTCTTTCTTTTTAAATATTACTAAATTAATTTATAATAATGATGATTTATAAAACTGGGCAAATTATCCTTTTGCCAATAACTATTGGGGACCAAATAAAATGTTCAAAGAAATAACTTTTATTCGAACATTGTTGGATTTATTTTATGGACAAAATGAATAACCATAAGTGTAACTTTTATCTTTTGTTTCTTAAAAATAATAAAAGAAGTAATTGATAAAAAAAATAAAAAGTATATTCAATTATTGTTTTTATTCAAATAAGTATGTATAACGAGAATACTATTATATTACTTACTTAAATATAGGAACCTATACCAAATATAAAACAATTTTGAATAATGTAATAGAAATATACATCATTTCTTGTCATAATACAAATATATTACTATTAAATATTATACTTTAGTGAATTATATTTTATAGTGCAACAGTCAATAACCAAATATCTACCAAGTCATTTTTTTTTAGTTTTGGTAACTTAAAAATTTTATTTTGACCAATATTATAATACAATATAATGGTATCAATTATTAACATAAAAATTAAGTATAAATATACATATATTTTAATTTTTTAAGGATTATTATTAAATTTAAAATATAGTTTTTACTTTTTAGTTCCTCCTGAATATTTTTATAAATTGGATATGTCTGGTGGTTGACGGTTGTCCCCATGTCTTTAATTACAAAATGTATTGCATGAATAATCTATATTATACTTACATTATTTAAATAATACACCCGGAAGTATAAAATATAATAAAATAATTGTATAATGTATATAATTATTAACACAATTTCAATAATATTCATTGCTACAACACGAACATTCAACACAAAAATGAAAAAAAAAAATGATAGTACACACTAAATAATAACATAATGTATAATAAAAAAATGTTGAAACGTGCGCGTTAATAGCAATAATATATTATTAATAATAGTGGTGATGACTGACAAGTCACACTACACAGGGATAAAATATCGGAGTTCTCCGCAGTCCGCTTGATGGTTTTTCGTTCGTAGCTCGCCAACCTTTTTTTTTTTTTGTAGATAAGTACAGATAATAATATCTAGACATTATTATAGGTACATAGTAAAATAATAAAAATTAAAATACTTGTCTGAAATACAATATTAATAAGATGTTATAAAAATAATACATAGGTTAATTATTTTAGCATAATATGCTTTGCATATTATGTAAATATATCATCGATGTATTTGTTTGAATATGCGCTTTCAGATATTATTAAATAATAAAACTAATAATCAAAAATATTTATCTAAAAAATGATATTAATAAGTTATTATACATTTAATATTACTGTGTTATTCAGCATTGCATATTATAGGAATATAATATCATCGATGTATTTTTTGAATATAATGGGACAATTCAATAATCAAGTTTACTCCTAAATCGAACGTCATGTGGTTATCTTTGTACTTACAAGGTCTCCAACCACTAGCCAAGATCTAGTAAGGCCGGAGGGACGTGGATTTCTTATAATATATAAATCAATATTCTCCACATTCAGGCAGAATGTAATAATAATAATAATAATAATTCGCAACACCAAAGTTAAAGAAGAAAAAAGTTTTTACTTTGAAATGTATGTCCGAGAAAGCTGATAGGCATAAAACTCAGGCAAAATAGGTAACAAAATAAAGGAATAATAGCTTTATAAGTATACAAAATACATATATGTATTGTATATACCACGTAACAAGCCCAAGCAGCAACATTTAGCAGAGCATGGTTAAATCTATACAATATACGATTTCAATAATTTGTTCATTAAAATTTCAGAACTATGTGTCATTTGTTAAACAGTATTAATGAACTGAATGAACTTACAATGGCACCTTCTAATACTGAGTTAACTGAAGGTATTAGGAAATGTGGTGTAGTAAAGGAAAAACTAACTCGATTTGGTTCATTCTTTGATACATTTTAAAGGAATGAAAAACGTAATTATTTGAAATTACGATTAGACAAACTAGAAACACTCTTAGATATAATTAAAATTGAAATTGAAGGTTTTGATGAATCTGATTCACAACAAGAAGAATGCATCAAATTTGAAAATGATTTTTTTTCCATACAAGCGGCAGCGGTAAATGAGTTATTAACACAAGAACAAAGAAGCATCTGATCAATCATATTATAGTCGAAATCATCGGCAGGGTGCTGAAGCTCACATAAGGTTCAGAGAATCAAACTTCGGGAATTTAATGGAGAATATGATAATTGGCAGTCATTTCAGGATAATTTCGTCATAATTCATAATACTCGAATACCTGCAATGCAATAACTTCAATATCTCCACTTGTCTTTGAAAGGGATGGCAGTTCAGTTAATCGAAAGTTTGGAGGTAATGTAGGGGAACTATTTAATCATACAGAACTTAGTTTAAGAGCGTTTTGAAAACAAGCGTCTCGTAATACATACTCATGTTTCAAAATTACTTGCTGTAAACAAGATAGAAAAGGAATCTGTCTCAGAAATAAAAAGATTCTTCAACACTTTTATTCGACACCTGGGAGCTTAAAAAGCTATCGGAGAACCAGTGGATGAGTGAAATACGTTATCAGTACATTAGTTAGGTTATGCATCTTCCAAACTCGATGATAAGTCTCTCATGAAATGGGAAACTTCTTGAATAGACACAAGTGTACCAACCTGAAACGAGTTCACCGCTTTCTAAATCATCGGTGCCAAACGCTCGCAGAAATTTAAGTTTCTAAATTACAGGCAAGAAACATGCATCAAAAACTATCAATCCCAGTACCACGGTCATTTACCACGGTGTACTTAAGGTCCACCACTTCAGATTCGAAATGACCTATGTGCAAATTAGTATATGCGTTATGGCCTATATCAATGTCCAACATCTTTAGCTCTAACGACGCTAGAGAGAGTGAAATTATGCAGAGCAGTAAACATACAGTAGTCACATACTCACATAGCATCATCATTGTGGGTTGTCAAAAATGTAACAAACGACACAATAGCAAGCTAAATCTTGAGGACAAGAAAAGGATGAAGAATTTGCGAACAGTGTATTAATTAATGAGCAATTGTAAATGGTTTCGAGATTCAGGAAAGCATCGTGAATAGCGAAAATGGCCAGATAGCATTAAAGGCACAAGAAGAGAGGAAAACCCTCGGTTAAATAACAATGTTATCAACAGCTTTAGTTATTAATACCGATATACGTTGAAAGGGAATTATGACAAGAGTTTTATTGGATTCTGGTTCCCAAGTAAATCACATGACTGTAAGACTGGCAATAACACTATCCAGGTTATCCAACTGAAACAGCCACAACTGTAATTGGAATATCAGGTATGTTCTGTAAAGCAATTGGACAAGTCAGCGCTACTTTAAAACCGAGAATTAACATATTCAATAGATTTAAAACTCTTGGTATTACAGAATATCGTGAACACATTACCGTCAGTACAATCAATCACTGAAGTCATAAACAGAATCAATCAAAGTGAATACGCTGACCCAGACTTAAGTTCTACAAAAAAAAAAATTTGATATGAAACTTGGCTCAACACTCCAAGTCAATTCTATCAGCTAATTAATTGTTGGTCAAATAAAACCAGCTGTTACTCGAGAAATTTTGCTGGATTCTATCAGAACGGGTACAGAGTAAATAAATTAATCCACAAACTTGTTGTATGATAACAATAGTGAATAGTGAAGATTAAATTTAAAATGAAGTACAGCAATTTTTTGGAGCTTGAAGAAGTCGACGAACCAAAGGAACGAAGAAAATATAATGCTGAAGAAAGTAAACGTGAAATCCATTTTTTGAAAACTTGTTCAAGAGAAACCAATAGTAGATTTAAGTTAAAACTACCATTTCGTAACAATATACAGCAATTAGGTGAATCACGTTTTATGGAAACGAAGAGATTTTATCAGATGGAACTTAAATTAAATTAATCCAGAGCTTAGCTGGAATATGTCAGATTTATGAATGTATCAAAATCTTAGTCATATATCTTTGTCAACTAATAATAAAATATTCATTCGACAGTACATCCACAAGTATCTACAATATCTACCACATAACCAAATCATCTGAACTGAGAGCTCTACCACAAAGATTAGAATGGCTAATCAAGATGATTTCCGCAGAATTTTAATGATATTCTGAATTCATCAGATTGTCCTTACAGCTGATATTGAAAAAATATACAGCCAAATTAATGTAAACGAAAACTGTCAGTTACATCAACAAATTTTTTGTCGTGAAAACCTAAACGATTCATTGGAAATTTATCGTTTAAAAACGGTTGTCGGTTACTGTCAGTGTTGCCAGATGAAATTTATTGTAATCCTGACACATTATCTATAAATCCTCGTTTTTCCTGTCAGTCAACCTAAAAATCCTCGGATTTCCTGCAACTTTATAATTAGCAGCGCTAGGATTTGTATGTAATAAAAAATATACAATAATATAAATCGCGGATATTAGGTAAGTATTCACTTACATATCATTTGGACGTAGCAAAAAAAAAACTTGCTGCAGTTGGCTGTTGCATACAAATCCTAGCCCTGATACTAATACCCTATATACTAATTATTAATTAGTATATCATGTAAAATGATTTCACGGAACATGATAAATTAATTAATTTATCATATCACCGAATATAGTACTGTTCCATACAAACGACTACGAATATCTGCAGTTAACTTGTTTGTTAAAAATAATGATATAAATAATAATTATGAAAATATGAAATGAAAACATAGTATAATGATACGTGGTACGTGTGAATCGTGGTAATAGTTCCTAGATTTAATTATTTTATAAATTCAAAGTAATATTAAATTGTGAAATGTGTTTATTCCTATCAGCTAATTTTCGTAGAAGGTAGCTGCATAATAATACCGTTTCACCGTAGTTGAACCTTTTTAAATTTTCGAGGTAAAGAGTAAACACTATTTATTTTATATTTATTGGAATTGGCCATTCGAATTTAGAATATTTGACATTAGTTGGTAGACGGTAGTCGGTAGACCAAGACAGTCCTGAATCCGTATAATATTACTGCGTGTGCGTTTTTTTCAATTTTGATACATTCTGTTGATCGTATACCGTATTTGCCTATATTTAATACCTACCTATTACTATTTTTGTGCGTATACAATTTTTTAAAAAATGACGTCAAGTAGTGATGACGATGGTCCAAATATACGATCCAGGCTCGGGCCGAAGAAGAAACCATACACTCCAATATTTAAAGAGGAATGGAAAAAGCATCAAGAATTGGCACCTTGGTTATGTAAAGGGAAAACCGATATATATTTTCATTGTAAATTTTGTTTCAACGATTATTTGGGTGGACTTTCGGCTATCAAACAACATTCGAAATCTGATAAACATAGAGTTAATGCCAAACCGATTTCAGTTTCCAATTCAATCAATAAACTACCTAAGCTTGTACAATATACTAGTAACGAAGAGAAGCTAAAAAAAAACAGAAATAAGATTGGCTATGTTTATATCCGAACACAATATTGCTCTACGGACAAGTGATCATCTTGTGTCACTTTTTAAGAGTATGTGTCCCGAATCTAATGTATTAAAAGACATATCATGTAACCGTACCAAAACGATGTCAATAATAAATAATGTTATTGGTCAATATGAATTTGAGTATTTATTGAAAATAATGAAAATTCAAAAATTTTCAATCTTGATTGATGAGTCAACTGATCACTCGGCTATAAAACATTTAGCAATTATTGTACGAATTATGGATTACTCAAACTTTAAGATAAGAGACGACTTTTTATGCTTATTACAAATTGCAAGTGCTACTGCAGTTAATATTTTTGAAAAAATAAAAAAAATTTATATTGAACATAATATACCATATCGAGACAATCTTGTTGGATTTGCATCTGACGGGGCAAATACCATGTTTGGAAGTAAGCATTCGGTCAAAACTTTGCTTGAAGAGGATGTACCGGGGATATTTGTAATGAAATGTATTTGTCATTCGTTGGCACTTTGTGCCTCCTACGCCTGTGAAAAACTTCAAAATAGTATAGAAGAATTGGTAAGAAATGTATATAATTATATGAAACAAAGTTTTAAAAGGTTGTCGGAATTCAATGAGTTTCAAGTATTTATTAATAGTAAGCCGCATAAACTTTTACAGCCCAGCCAAACACGTTGGTTATCTTTAAATTCTTGTGTGAAACGTGTGTTAGAACAATATGACGCCTTAAAATTATATTTTCTAGGTGAAAAATTAATTGATAATAAGGCATCTGACATATTTAATACGTTAAATGATCCTTTAACGAAATTGTACTTAAATTTTTTAGAATTTGCATTGCCAATACTTGTTGATTTAAATGTCATATTTTAATCAACAAAACCAAAAATCCACGAACTTTATAATAAAATGGAAGTTGTTTATAAAACAATATTAGAGTTTTATATAAAACCGGAGTATCTTAGATTAAATGATATATCGAAGATCCAATATAGAAATCCAATTAATTTTCTTCCTTCTGAAAAAGTTTATTTGCGAGGAACTTGTTCCGTAGCTTTAGAAAATAATCATTCAATACCTAAAGCTGCTCAGGAACAATTTAGAAATAACTGCTTAAATTTTTATATTGAGTGCTGCCATCAAATTTTTAAACGTTTTCCTTTTAATTCGCCAAATGTTCATTTACTAAAATCCTTATCATTCTTAAATCCAAACCAAATTAAAGACATTTCATCAATTGCATCTATATCATCAAAATTTCCTAAATTAAATTTTAATTTAAATGCTATAGACCGTGAATGGAGACAATTGCGTAACGAAAATTTAAATTTCAACGATGAAATGATTGAATTTTGGAAAACAGTAAAAGGTATAAAGATTAACAACGAAGAAGTTTATCCTTTAATAAACACTTTAGTGTCTCATGTTTTACTACTTCCACAAAGTAGCGCATGCGTGGAGCGATTATTTAGCTGTATTAATTTAAATAAGACTAAAACCCGTAACCGCCTGTCCACCGAAACGTTAACAGGGATATTATTATCAAAAAATTTTCTTAATCGCCAAAATAAAAATTGTTTTAATTTCGACATTCCTAAGGATATCATGGATAAATTTAATGCAAACATGTACAAATAAAATTATAATTATTTTAATTTTAATTTTTTTTTAATTTCGATTTTGCATATTATCCAATTCATTTTTTATTATTAAATTTCAATAAATTGTATATTAATATAGAAATTTAGAAAATGTTATTTTAATATAAATTTGATTAAATGTTATGTATTCGGGGGGACGGAGTGGCCGAGCGTTCTAAGGCGTCAGTTGCGACGCACACCGTCGCCGGTTCGAACCCCGGTCACGGGCGGCACCTCTCTTCGGACAAGTCACGGTGTCTGGAGAAGAGAGACCGCCATCCCCCACCCCGGGCATGGCAGAAACCTACGGGTGCCCAATAGAAATTCTGCCAATTAGGCGTTCGAGCCTACTCCCGGACTACATACGCCATACGACAAAAAAAAAAAAAAAAATAATATAATTTTCCTTTGTTATGAGAGTATTAGTCATGTCCAGTCACCCAAAAATATATGATTCAGTACATATAAATATAATTATTTCTTAAATTTTAAAATCCTGGAAATAACTTAAAATCCTAAAATCCTGGAAATTCCTGCCACAATCCTAAAATCTCCGGAAAAAAAGAAAAATCCTCGAATCTGGCAACGTTGGTCACTGTTCACGCTCACAAGCTGTTAGCCATAATCAGTGTTGGTTATCACTATTTTTTGTTATTATAATGTTAAATGTTATTTAGTATTTTTGGGTGCTATATTTATTATTCTATTGCGTAATCATTGTATCAATGCCACCAAATATACAATGATTGCTTTGTTTTATATAATTGTGTGTATGGCACTGAATATCGTTCCAACGTTCATATTATTATTTTTTTCTATTCGGTATTGTCTGTTGTACCATTTTTCTAGTCATTCACTTTTCTCGGTGCTCTCGAGACAGCAAGTTGTTTGCTCACTGCTCAATATATTTCTCGGTAATCGGTTGTATTCGTCCATTGTTCCTCATCATCTCCACGTGGTTTTGTTCAGTATTCAGTGAATGACGGTTTTCGATATTTGGTACGTATCGTTCGGCCATCTTCTGCTACGGTTGTTGAATATTGTTATATTTGCAGGTCATTTTTATATATATGAATCGTCGTTGATGAATAACTCGTGGTTTTGTCTTTGTATGGTTTGGCTGTTCCTTTATTGGGTTTACTGCAGGTTATTATTTAATTCTTCGTGGTATGTTTTAGCAGTGCTCATGTGAGTGTGCCAGATCAACTTGTTATTTTTTATTGTAATTTATTAAAATTATTATATACGGATCTGGGCACCACATGGCATCATAATCATACTTAAGGTACGTGGTGGCACCAAATGGTTATACTATTATTATTTATTGTAATATTGTGATATTGTTATAAGGCCATCTACTACATAAATATTACTTATTTTTAATTATTACTTGTGTTAAAAAAAGACTATTTCAAGGCACAAATTTGTGATTATTACACTTATATTGTTTGTTGCCATTTAATTGTTTATATATATATATTGTTACTGTTGTTATACACATATTGTATTAGTTATAGTTACTGGACTTTGATTCAGCACATTGTTTATTGTTTTATGTTATTCAGTATTATCTATTTTTTATATATTGCCAAACAGGTGGATACTATTATATTGTTTGATTACCAGTGTGTTTTTTTATTACTTAAGTATACATTCCACTTATTTACCTAAAGCGTTTATGTTATTATTGGAGTTACCCTAAATCATATAAATATTATATAATTAGGCAAGGCCCCATCAGTTACTTATGGAACATCATCAGCACCTTTTATGGCTATTAAAACATTATTATCTCTAAGCAGATTGTGAAAAGAATGACTTCGTTAATGCAGCACGCATTAACAAGCGTGACTTCTATGTACATGATTTTCTGACTGGCGATACAGATCTAGTAGAAACAGCCCAACTCCAAGATGACATGATAAACTTATGTAAAAGGGGAGGATTTTCTGTTAGGAAATGGTGGGTGTTCCAATCGTGAAGAGCTGTTAAACCTAATTCCCAACGATCTGAGAGCCGCTAGTTCTGATCATAGTTTTCAAGACGATTATTCAGCTAAGGCCCTCGGAATATGATAGAAACCTAAAGCAGACCGGCTGCATTACAAGGTTCAAGTAATGAAACCACTAACATGAATAACGAAGCGAACATAGTCTCTGAAATATTCCGTTAATTTGATCCACTAGGGTTAGTCGGACCAGTGATTGTAAAGGCGAAAATATGCCATCAACAGTTGTGGAAAATAAATTTATCATGGGAGGAATCACGTCCGAGTGAATACCATACAGCCTGGGAACGATATAGAAAATAATTTCTTTATATCACAAAAGTAAGCATACCTACTAAAAAATGTGATACAGTGTGTAAACGCTAATTAAGAACACTCAATAAATTCGGTCATCAACCACCCAACAAAAGTAAGTCTCCAATCTGCATCACCCTGATATAAATGCTGAATTGAATCAGGTCGATATGGATGCGTTTTATACTTTTCTTAAATATTACAAACTGTGGTATGAGATATTCCAAGCTCTCTACCAACATGCTTATAGAAATTCTTGTATTTGCTCTAACATAGGCTAATAATTGTTCCTCAACCTCATCACCTAAAGCAGAGGTTCCCAACCTTTTTGGTGCTACGGACCACTTGGAGAACTTTCAATAAGTCACGGACCACCTCAATATTGTATTCCTTACTTTTCTTATATATAAGAATCAATTTTTTTTCACAAATTTTAGAATTTAGATTATGAATAAATAAAAAATAATGAAATTCCTTATAACAGACTTTTAATAATGTTTATAATTGATAATTTTTTATTAAAGTTTAAAATAATTAACAATTTATCGCAAATAATTACTAGGTATTCTAAAAAAATGTACATCTGCCGATATAATCAAATCTTAATGTATAAACAGGATAAAATTATCGGTTGAAATAATAACATACATTTTACTGTATAATATAAATTTATAAATAAACGACGTACT
>VUJU01004617.1:1662-17685 GCA_009835225.1 Aphis craccivora
AAACACTATAAAATCCATTAGTCTACGATCAAAAAATTATTCGTATATTATCCTCAATAACGGGGTCCATAACAGTCGCAAGTACAAAGTAGAAGCATTACTGTGTACCGCCATCGCTCGTTATTCCTATCAACATTCGAGACACAAACAACACGGCTCAAACGAATCTCACGCCATGGCAGTTCGCGTCATCGTCTAGCTAATGGATTGATAAAATCAGTGAATAAATTCCCCTATACTAGTATGTTGTATAGTGTTAAAACTATTCTAGCGAATGTGTGCGATCGTGGTGATGAGCAAAAGACGTAGAGATCCCGTTCGGATCACAAACAACAATGTAAATAACGCATCTATCGAACAGATAGATGTATAAGAAAGAAGCAAAAACACAATATACTAGCTATATCGAATAAACGACGTCGATCGACATTAAGACGTTTTGATCATAAACGTAAACCAAATTGTTCACACCATTAAAAATAATTTTCGCTATAGTGCCTGTATAGAGTGTAGACTAATTTTTAAAAAATATTTCATTACTACCAAACGATAAGCTTGTGTGATATTAGAACATTTCTGCGTGCTTACACTTTGTTTTTTTTTTTCAACTGCACAGTGCACACATTTGATGATCAACCAAAAAGAACATAAGTAATCAAATTACTGGATATATAATATTATTTGGGCGTAAAATTAAAACTTTTGTTTAAGTACACGTTTTTATCTGACCATTTCTCGAACATAATTAATAAGTATAAAGTACATACAATTTTTAGGTCAAGAGGTTTTAATTATTGTACGATAACCCGCGATTCCTTTTACGTGGAGTTAAATTATATTGGGAATTTTTAAAGAATACTCTAAACGCAGTAGTGGACAGTAATGAACACAATAAACTTTTATAATTTCAGCTAGATTAAATACAAAAAGTAGACATTATTGTTTACTAGTATTATGCTGCACATTAAAAAGGATCATAAACTTATTCTATATATGTCAAGTTTGTATAATTAAAATGACAAAAAGTATTTAGTACGATTTCAAAATAGTATGGTACTTCAGTATTTCATTCCAAAAAATTAAACTCAAACGACTTGATATTTTATATTTTTATTAGAAAAATTTGATATATTATGTAATACACCAACGCAATACGACCTTATTGATAAGACTTTTAATTTCTTAGTACATTTCTTGGTAAATATAAATACACTAAAAATGAGTGGTAATAATTAAATATATAATAATATCATAATATAAATAGATCGTGCTCAATTTTTTCGTAGAATTTTACAGTAGCATCCAAATGTAGTCACCGTTTTTCCTTTTTTTTTTATTTCAAATTATTTGTTAAAATAACGTATCTGATATGTCCCTGATTTTGTATACTTAAGTTATGTCACTCTAACTTCTACCACTAAAAGGTGTTAGTATGGTAATTGTAACGAAGATTGCGAGGATTGTAGTCACGCGTGCAAGATGGACAGTAAAGTATTTAGAAATCATTAATATATTTTTTATTTGATATAATATGATAATTTGAAATACACGCTGAACCCTACACGTGTTATTCAAGCACATTTTTTTTTTACATTTCAGTTTCGACTATTAATCAAAAGTATAGTACATTATAGGAACGACGATATTCTTAACAAAAACCTTATAGGTATCATCGTTCAGTTTGGAAAACGTGACCTCGTTCTATAATAACCACATCAAAGTTTATGAGATTACACTATGGAAATGCGAAATAGCGTAAGGAGCAGTTCTGTGTAAAATTACAAGAAAAAAAAACATACCCACGCAGTTATGTGTCGGAGTTTATATAATATGTATACACGAGTCTAATGTTATAATCATATATAATAATTACATCTATAACAATACTATCAGAACAAAGTTTAGTAAACTTTTCCAATGCCTGCAATTTAACTAAATTTATTTTATGTTTTCTATTTAATTATCTTGCGTTAACACCCTAGATTTAACGTAAATCGCTGCAAACTTATACACGATTTGTAATTGTTTTTCAACAAATATATGTTTACGACATCGTATAGTAGTTATTTGATCATTTATGATTTATAATCAAAATGGTGCCATCAAAAATATATAATTTCATTTATCTAGTGTTTATAATATTATTATACGTACACTTTATTAGTATATGATATGATACATTGGAAACGTAAGCACGTTTTCAACACCAGTCAATTCAAACACTTTGTTTTTGTTATAATGACGTAAATAAACGTGAAACGAAACCTCAAATGTGTAATAAAAGTGAAATGAATAACAGCAGCTGGGAGTGTCTACTCGATACTTCCGATGAAATATATTTATAAAAAATATTAATTCAACTAAAACGAGTCTATTTCGGTGTAAAGAAAATCTGAAACAGTTCGTCTATATTATAAATGTGTTTTATTGGAATTGTGAGTACTTAATGCTATCCTTAAATATTGCAAAATGATACACCTCGCCTACTTGTAAATAACAAAATAATTCATTTCTTCCATCATATTTACTGCATAAATATAAATTGATATATTTTCATTCTCAAACTGTAACTCGCTCAAAATATATTATTACTAGGTAACACTCAATGTATTGTACGAAGGTGTTCTTAATGAAAAAATACAGTTTTTAAATTGTTGTGGCTTAAAATAGTATAAATAAATATTGACTGATTTGTATAAAAAGAAACACCCTGTAAACATAAATATGTAATATTATTTATAGATAACTGATCGAACGTTCATAATATGTATTATGTATTATGAGTATTGTGTACATGTGTTAAGATGGAAATATGCGCGTGTGCTTCAACGATCGTTCGCACTTTTCTATTTTTATTTATTTTTTCCTCGTTGCTGACACTATTGAGACGGATAATGGCGTAGAATTGGTAGGTGGATACATCCTACTCATATACTATACATTATAGTAAATATTCAAACAAAGATATTACCACCAAACGAGCGCCAATATCGAAATTTACAGAATTAAGCAAATCGCCTGCAGCGCTAAGATTTTAGTGATCTTCAGCGCAGCCTAGGTAAAAGCCAGCTTGCAGCTGCACAATCATACAGAGTACCTAACGCTTTCGAGAGTGTATTATAATTACCTATGCGCTATGAAAATATGATAAGAACACGGTTTCTGAATAGTTTGAATATTGCGTATTAGGTACATGATCAACATGAATGTTATGGTATGGCATACGTAATATTAATGTAGTAATTTGTGTTGTTTGAACGACCTAAAAAAAAATTAAATTAAAACACGACGATATTCGTGTCGTTAGTTACTTATTTTAAATTTGCACGTCACAGTGTCTCTATTTGTTTATGATTATTATTTTTTTTTCTAAAAAAAAAAAAACTGCCTGTCCGTTAAATGGTAGCTGTAACTCGTATAAAAGTTTTATGTGTTTAGGGGTTTATTTCAGTACTCTGCATATTATTAAGTATAAACTATCGCGCGCGCTGACGCGAAATACGATAATTTATTGTTTATGGTATAATACATAAAGATATTGCAATTAAAACAATCCTAAGCCGTTTAAAAATACACTTCGGTCACTAATAAAACTGCCCAAAACCACAATCTATCGCTAACCCATTTTTACAACAAACTATAAACTATAAGTAGGTTACTAGCTTACTAAATTAAATATTAGGTATAATATAATATTATTTACATTATCACCTAATACAAATTTACGCATTTTTAAATGATATAAAAAAAGAAATTTAATTGTAAATTTATGCATTCGGACAGAACGTTCGACGCCTATTAAAAATATCTCAAAGCATCACAAATTTACATATTTAAAATTTACGATTAATTTATAGGTACTGTGAAATATATCGTTTTACCCTATTTTTTTAAAATAATGATCAATTACAATATTATTGTTTTATTTATTTGAAACGATCGATATTAATTTAGAATACCGCTTTGAATACACGCGTGACCAACATATTATAATATCACCGAGTCATTCAAAACGTTAATCAATAGAATAAATGTAATATATATTATTATAGTATAACGTACCAAATCGTTTGCTATCAATAAAAGTTAAAACTATGCGTCACATTGAACGAAACGAACCTTTGTTTGTACAAAGTATAAATCTAAAACACGCGTTCGCAATTCGTAAAATGTATTTATTATGTATATAGGTACACGAGGTATATACTACAAGAGTATTATATTTATTTTGCATAAGGATTATGGATGTTTTGAATGTTTCGATATTCTTCAAAGGCGATTTAGCGAAGAATATTATGTAAACAATGTGTCGAAATACTGTACAAAGTCATCTAAACCTCTACTTTCTACTTGGCCATTTAGTTGTTAATTTATATGCAATCAAAACATAAATATTAAACATCATTATTTGTCGAAAAATATTACGTAGAAGGATAAATACTTTGTTTGCGAACAAAAACCAAACTAAATTTTAGTTATATATTATATTTAATATTATGAATGCAATACCTAATAATAATTGTAATTTTATTTTTTCCAATTATTTTTTTTTTTTGCAGATGTTATGTACACATACGTGTATGTTGTATATTTGGTGCCACGAAACTTATCGATGAATAAAAATATTAAAAGAAACTAAACAATATTATATTTTATAGGATGATGCACCAAGCATGCTCATTGCTCACTCCCATTTCCTAATTTATTAATGAAAAATTTATTAAAATTATAAATATATAGTACCAAATTTTAAATTTGAACAAATGATTATTCAGTTATTATGATGTTTATATTAAAGACAATAGTCCTTAAAAATGGTTTTAAAAAATATAAAATAAATGTAATATCGGACTTGGTATTTTTAAGTTTTTTATAAATTATAATAATTGATAAATTGAAACTAAAATAACTGAAAACCGAAGTTTTTACCACCGCAGGAAAATTCACAACCAGTGTGCTGTCAAATAAGTCCAAATATATCGTAAAGTATATTAAATGTACAAACATTTTTTACACAATTTATAAAAATGAATAGGTATTTGATATAATAAATAAAAATAAGTTATTTATTATCAACATTTATCATTACATGTTATACTTTTTCTTTATTATTTTTAATGTTACATTGCCAATTAAAATTAAATATAACCCATTATTCTAATTTTTATTGTCGTATCGCACATTATATGAAATATTTTAATGGTGTATCGCCATAACACAAAAGTCGAAAACAATGTCTTAAGTACTTAGTACAAAAATCTTAAGAATTTGAAAATATGGTTTAAAGGTACAATGTATAGACATTTTAATAAAATCGTTATTGAAAGATAAAAAGGAAGTGACAATGCTTGGAAAAATATTTTGCATACTTTTTATTAAAACGAAATATATTATTCTACGTAAATGAGTACCTACGCTTGAATGATATATAATTAATAGTAATGTAAATTATAGAGTTATTTTAATCTGTTGATAATTTTTTTATTAAATATTTCTTGTACATCAGTGAAAAGTATTTTAAATTCATTTTACTGTAACCTAAATAGCAAAAACAATTTATTTTTACTTAAAAGTATAATCTATCTAATACCTTTTAAACATATAATAACGCATGACCAAATGTTATAAGGGATTACCGCCAAAATCTAAATGAAATTAATAAGTACCTATTCATACATAATTAACTATTCAAATTTTCTAGAAGAAAGGGCGTAAATCTTATTTTAGATTAAATGTCCCCCTTATCGCTTAAAAGGTTGAATAGCACTCGGGAGAGCATTTAACTTGTAAATAACGTTAAATTGTATTCGTTTCTCGATGTTCCAAATCAACAGTATAATCTCATAATCCAAAGCGCAATAAAACGTTTCGCTTTCAAGATTTTACAAGGTCTTAAACCAAAAAACCGAAAAAAAATAAATAGTTATAATAATAATAATAAATAACTGGAAATACCATGCATGTGATAAAGTATTCAGTGAATATTTTTCGTTATTAAAAGTTTAAAATAAATTCATAAATGTCAATAATAAATCAAATAAAACTATTATTAAATATCTGAGAAAAAATATATTGTAATTGAGTATGTATTTATGTATTAATAATGCATATTTAATTAAAACCATAATAAATGAAAATACCATAATAATCGTTTATGGTAGCATTATACAAGCGTTAACGCCACATACCTACCTAATCTGAAGAGTGGAGATGTTAAGAAAAGATATACGTTTCATATAATATATAATGATTAATGAATGTCGAATATTACGTTAAAACCAATCGAAATTTTTTCTGTATATGTCATACCATATGTAAATAAAACATATTTTTCTAACACTCCGTAAATCTGATATTTATGTGACCAAAACACGGGAAACTTAATTTTTTCGGCATAAATTATTTTTGTTATACCTCCTGGTTATTTCCTATTATCCACCACTATTTTTAATTTTGTTTTCGAAAAAAAAAAATGTTATATTTATGTAAGGGTTCCAATTTATATTCGCGATAAGTCCATAGATATGAGTAGTTGACTTGATCTGATAACAATACGGGTTGTCGAGCTAAATAGGCTGAACTTTTTAAGCACGTAAGTATATATTAAATATTTTCAAGCGATCAATAAAAAATATGAAAATAAAAACATAAAACAACATTAAATTATAATAGTATAATACTAGCTTACGTACTACGCAGAATTAATAATCGTATTACTTTTAATGGTTTACGACAACAGTGTTAGAATAGTTCACAGTGTTCACCATTCTTACTACAATATAATGATAATATAATATTATAACTATATTTGTTTGGATTTAAACTTAGTCTGTATAGGACATAGGTATTATTTTCATCGCATGTAACAATATTATTTACATGACTTTAATTATTTATATTACACCAATGACAAAAATATATTTCATTTTTATTTTTGATCTTTTAGAAATTTGAGACTTTTAATATGCCAATATCACATCTAATTTATTTTTCTGCTTACTTACTTTGTAAATATATTCATGTATTATAAGTGCAATTAGTTTTACATTAAATATTAAAATTCGCGTGAAGAAATTATCATTACTGTAATTACCGAAAATTAGTTTTTACATTTATTCAACAAGTACTCGAAGATTTTCAACCACAAAAAAAGTATTTCAAAGCATTATCGAATAAAGAATTAGAACTAACGAGCTCTTCTGTCATTTTTATTGTCGGAAATAACTACGTGGTAAACAAAATAGGTTAAGGTTATCTCTAAGTTTTATTTCTTATTTTAAGGTCTTATATAGGGTGAAAAGATAATTGAATTTTAAATTTCCAAGGAAGAGAATTTTTTACACGTCAATTCGTCAACTTATATTTTTCTATCTTTAGAAATCATTGTCCTGAATTATTTTTATTTTATTTATTTACCTAAGTATAAAATATATGTGATTACTGATTAGTAATAATTTAAAATGCATTATATGGAAACAATTATCTGATATTCAAATATGAACTATTTTATTTTTTATTTTAATATTATATAAAATATAATTATTTTGACAATAATATTACTTAAGTATATTGAAGTCTCAAGAAATCAGAAGATTGGTAAACACAAAAAAACATAAATTCATTTTAATACTTAAAATTCTTAGTATAAAAATACTATATTACATTGAACAACGAATAAAATATATTTTAGTGTACAGGAAATTTCAAGGGAATTCATCTTTCATAGACTTACAACTTATCGAGATTCGAGTGAATTTTTTAGTACACTACTTCAATTTGATGACTTATTTCTATTATGTTGCACTGCGTAAACTACCTTATATGATAGGGTACAAAACACTATAAAAAATAATTTTTTTTTTACTAATCATAAATATTTCGAAAAAATCTATTACAAGCAAGTATTTTCAGATAAGTATAATAGGTTAAAGAAGCTATTGCAAGATTAAGTAATGATAACAAAAAAATATAAATAATACGTACAGATTATATGGTTTATTAAAAATATTTTTTGAGAAAATACAGACAAGCGCACCATTGAAAATCAAACACAATAAAGTATAACAAAAAAACAATTATTTTTGGAAATTCTCAAATATTTATTTTTAGTTGCAAAAGTAGCAAATTAAAAATTAGTAAATACAATATCCATTGTTTTAGTATAATCTTGACCATTTTTAATAACAATACTCCTCTAAAATTCGTTTAGATTTCAAACCAATGATTTATTTTTATACTTAAGTGTTACTACTAAAAAACAGCTGTTCAAATGACCCACTAGTTTTTTGTATCAACATTTTAAATTAACAAAAATGTTGTTCTAAATAAATAAATTATAAAAAAAATGACAGTATATATTAAATCTAATATATTTTATAGTACAATTAGCTTAAAATTCAGAAATAATCAACGACAATCATTGGAGGTATTAAATAATCACTCATTAGTCATTACTTTACTAGTTAATTACACATTTTCATTACAAGTATTATTTTCATAAATATCAAATGCCGTGTTAACTAATATTTTAGGGTGACAAAAGTATAATTTACTAAATAGTACCCATAATATATTACATCAATAGCTAACCTGACCAGTAATTAATATATTGAGACATGATAGCCCTACAGTGATTGATGCATTATTATTATTTTGCTTAGTTATAATTAATACTTTTATTTTATGTATTTATAATAATAAAGTTAAATTCAATACCGTATATAAATATTTGTAAATCGAATTAACTTCATTAATAGAGAGTCCTTAATTATGAAATATGAACATTCTATTTGTATAATATGGAGTGTATATAAATATCAAATATCAATCAAATATTATAACCTTTATAATATATTAATATTCTGCGAATTTCAGTTTAACAATTTTCACAAAATACTTATTTCATAATATATTTATTTTTATATATTTTCTACAATATTTATAACTTATAACAGTTCTATAGTAAGTTATCATCTTTATAAACATGTAACAGTATTTATTTTGTTTTTATCAATATTTTGAAAACGTTCACGTGAGAGTAATGTAATTTTAGTTTCAAAACGTAACAAGGGAGTTTTTAAATTTTTACAATGATGTATTTTCACGCTTACGTTTTTTTTTAGATGGGACACTAAAAAAGCTCGAAAATATCATGCAGCTTAAAAATTGAATGTGTGTTACGTACTACATAAAATGAGTAATGTTTTTAATTTTTCATCTGTTTTTCTGAGTATTATATAAGGAAGTGGCAAAATAAATTAAGTTAATTGTGCAGATTAAACAAAGACCTGGATAGAACTATGTTTTGGATTTAAAAATGTATCGTTTTTATTACATTTAAAATCATACCCACCCGGTCAGTAGCACTTTCAACCACTTACATATCACCATTTTTACCGTTGTGGCTATTAGTAGTTGTAATTTTAATCTATTCTGACAATTTAACATGTAAATTGTAAATCAGCATGCGGATAAATAGAAACAATGTCAATAATTATTTTGATGTATTATCTTGATTTGCATACATATTATCTTTTTAGATACATTATACTTTTGTACGGTTGTTGTCCAGTGTTGTGATCGTGTAACGGTATAACATTTGAACAACTTGAACGTTTTCAATAAATGTTATATCAATAGAATCCTTGAAACTTGGAGGGTGTTTTTAGTTTATTATTTCAACCCCTATAGGTTATTATATAGGTACATGAATTAAGTTTTTGCTCACAAAAATTGGATATTTTTTGTGTATTTAAATAATTGCCATAGGTTAAAGATTATATTGCTGTTATAATTAGACAAATAAAGTAAAAATGTTTACAAATATATATGTATATATTTTTTTAAATAAATCTTAAAATCTGATATTTATGAAAAAATTACAATGATTAATTTTATGATTTGCAATTAACTCTGAACATATTTTTGATGTAAATTCATAAAGACCAACGCCAATTTTAACGATATTATATTTACGTCGGATTTTAAACATTTGCTGAATCTGTGTCCATTTTTGTTTTTATGTCCATAGTTAAGAAGTGGAAAACTATAAAATTATTCATTGTAATTGCAGTACTTATTTTTGTTATATATTTTAACTAAAGCAAAATGGAAAACGATATTGTGATAGCTTAATATTAACCTGGGCGGAGTCAAGTAATACATCTAATATAAATGTATACGAATGTCTAAAAAAGCTCACAGTCCAGTTTAACTAAATTAAGATTATATTATTATGTTATAATAATAATAGTGCTTCTCACTTTGTAGTCCACCTGCAGTGGTGGCCGATCACAGTAATATTGTGACATCGGACCGTCGCCATCGTCGTCGTCTTCGCACGAACATGTATACAACACGACTCCGTAAAATAACGATAATAATAATATTATGTATTATATTATGTGTGAGCGTTAAGTAGGTATGATACTTTTGTTCAGAAGCGAACGATCGATAAATGATGAAAATCGCGCTGTATGAATATTATTAGGTATATTTTCGTACTTATGTGCTTATAATTTATTTATATATAAATTGGTAGCGAAAGTCATGATTACGAGCCAAGTCTCGTGCGAATATATGACACGGTGAGTGATAAGGATCGCCACGGCAGGTGCGTTACCTATTGTAATTTTTTTTTTTTTAGGTATCCGATTTTGAAATTTTTTATTTTTAATTCCTATCAGACGTTGCGGCTGAGATCACTCAACAAGTCCGATCACGTTTCCTCGTGGAATTTCGATTACGATCGTTGACGGTGTTTGTGTGTGTATTTATGTACCATGCAGTGTCACCTGCAAAGCGATATTATTACAATATGCAGACGAGGTTCGTTATTTTTGGGACGCGATTTTCAGTCGAGAACGACAGCGAGTGAGTAAGACAACGATGAAAAATTAATTTTTTTTTTTTTGTATTTTGATTTCAGCGAGCGGTGATTTATTCACGCGGCGAGTTTCTGTCTACGCTACACCCGGCGATAACACGACGTGTGATTCCGACCGAGTCACATTGACCACTGCCGCCTTCGCAGCTCTCGTCTCTCTATAACTTCTCCGACGGCCAAACGGCGCACTTGTTGAATTCCGCATGCAGTGTATAATAAGTTCGTCGCGACAGTGTGTAAAATACGAACTCTAATACGTGAAAGCAATAATACCATGTATTATTATAAATTATTAGCATAGCTAATATATATAAATAATAATAGAAAATTTCCAAAAATAGACAATCTTCCGAAAAACAAACGCCGTTTAGGATCCCGTCACTACATATTTATACTTGAGACAAATTTAAAGTAAATACTATACAAATATAAATACTAAACATATCAAAAACATGCATAATATTTTTTAAATTATTTTGTATGTCATATTGTTTTTTTTTTTTTATTTTGTTAGTATCATAACAATTTCGGCCGTCTATTAAAATTACTTTGGATAAAAAATACAACTATAATATAATAAAGTACTTCACTCAGTTCACTCTACACAATTTATTTTAACGTTTACTCGTATTATCGATTAATACAATCGATTCGCTATAAATCGAAGTTTGTTTTTCAAAGAATTTATAAGTTATACTTGAGGCATTTAACTTAAAAAAGCCGAATTTATTTTTATTCCTCTCAAGATTCGAGGTATCGAGATTCGGCTGTTCACAGAAGGGAATTAAGATAAAACGAGAACAAAATAATAAATTATATTAAAACATTTAGATAAATTTTAAGTAAGACATTATGAACTTAATAATATTTATATAAATAAGATAAAACTAAGCGCCTGTGCAAAAGGTATAAAAACATTATTGTCAGTCATACAGCTGAGGACATTAATTGTTGTGGTCCGTTGGATGTTCTTTATCGGGAGGTTTCGCTGTGCAGTTATGGTCTTAACGGACGAAATGTCATAGCGGCGACAGTGTGTCCCTTCAGAATTTCAGACGCACAAGTGCATTCGCTAAAAGTCATCCGATGACCTTTCAAGTATTAATATAATTACTATCATAACAACGATATCACGCATCCACGAGTCGAGTCAAGTTAAGTCGTTCTTGTTTGTTTGTTTGTACACTTTACAGCGAAATGTAGGTTTATTTCTTTTGTCGTATTACTATATTTTAAAGTAAACTGACTATACACAATATATAATATATCCACAGTCTACACAAATACATATATTATAATAAATTATAATATATATTATATATTTTTGCAAAACGCTTCTGTAATACATTATAATATTATAACTCAACGATGTGTTTGTCTAAAACTGCATCAAAAATTGTTTTTAAAATATAATATTATTATTAAATATGTTATCGTCGGAAAATAAATAAGCGCATTTATTTCCCTCGAGTGTAAAAGAGCTATGTATATAATATAAAATATGCACCCGACGACATTTTATGTTTTGATTTTTGTAATTATTTTTCTACGTTGTAGCAAATATACAAAAATAAACTCGCTCCGTTCATTTATTGACTATATTATTATATTTACATAAATTAAATTATAGAAAGGAAAAATATCATAATATTAATATTACTCCTAAAATACGCGTCGTGTATAACTACACCTATCGATTGCGATCGATAGCTTACGTTGTGGATTAGGCCTAATGGAGACACCACAATAAAAAAAAAACAGGTCTCGTGTAATACCTCATAAACGACATGGACGACGTAATCGTATGTCGTTTAACAATAATATTAAAGGTGGTGAGAAAAATTACACAATGCTATAATATTAGCATTTATTTTTCAATAACGTATTTATTAATACCAATTAAATAAATTTAAATCGTGCAATTGAATCGCTTGAGAAAAAACTCGTCGCGATATTATTATAACTTTGACATAAAAAAATTAAAATATGGTTATGAAAGCGACATGGTAATAATACACTAAAAAAAAAGATATCGAGAACATAAACATTTTTACCAATTATGACCTTTTTTTATTAATATGCAGTTCTCTATGCAGGCATACAATTAATTACATTTTAAACGGAATTCTTCACGTGGTGAGATAACGTAATAAGCGCCGAGAAAATCGATCGAACCAAAATGTAGTTAGAAATCCGACGAGAGAAAATACCACTGATACGATGTGCGCATATAGTGTAGAGACTGCGCAACGGCCCGTCTAGATATTACCGTCTTACAGAAATCTAAACAAACTCATTGACTTCCGTAAAACATCGTCAATACTGATCGATATCACTAGACTAAGCACCTGTCGTACGACTATTATTTATTTTGTACAAAATAAATCGAATACACCTCTTAGGTATAAGCTCTTATTATTTTTCGTGAAATTTCTTATTGTTTCCGACTTTGAATATTCACCATTGTACGCACCGTATATTGTGATTTAGAAAACTTTGTATAACAACAATCAATCAAAAAATAATTTAATAACAAACGAACAATAACATGTGCGGATATAAAATTCTTAGAAATATCAATTTAACTGTAAGCAACCGTTGTAAAATAAATTACTGCTCGTCACTCAAAAAGTCAAAACTGAGAATTAATAATAGAATTTGTAGGAAAATAATAGTGAGACTACGTTTTATGTTACTCTGTGTACGTGAAACTATATCAACAAAAGTTGGTTTTTTCTTATGAAAAAATAAGGAAGAACAAAATAAACGTATTTTATTGTAACTTATGAGAAAGACGCTCACCTCGTTTGGTTTATATTTATTATTTACTGTTACAAGAACAACGCATATTATTACCATATTAAATTATTGATTTAAGTAAAATATTTAACTTTCGGTTTAAAAAAAAAAAATACTTTAATCGTTACTTATTGAAGATGTGTATGTAACCAGCATACTTATTTGTAGGATAGAAAAAAACATAAACATTGTATATATACTGACCTACAAAAAAAAAAATTACCTGGAGTGATTTTAACAAGAAAACCCAGCTCCGTGAAAACAATATGATTAAAATAAATCCTTTAATATACTCAAGAATGTTTCATTATCCGAAGGGTTTGGATGAGAACTGATTTGGTAATAGTTATAATATATTAATTATTTTATACTACAAAATAGTTTATTTGTACATCATCGAGCTCGATAATAATAACCTTCATGTTAAATTTACGATAAATGTATGAATGTTGATGAATTTAAGAACACCACGAAATGTGTCGACAATACGAGTAAAACATTTAAAATTGTATTTATAAGTAGCTAACTGTTCATAAAAAAAATAAAAAACATCACTAAAAAACATATTTTTATTTTTAGGGTTCGAAAATAAAATAATAACCGTTGCAATATGGTATACGAAATATATTATATAAATTATTTATTTATTTACTATTAAAATTATACATGAAATTTATGTTTCTGTTATTATTATTCGAGAAAATGCTACACATTCATAAATTGTAGTGTTTTAAAATAGGGTTGACGTAAATAAATACTGTTTATTAAGCTGTGATAATATTAAAATCACCTAAATCTCATAAAGAAAATATAATAAAATACTATCGTAACTTAGCGTGCCAATTTTCTATTATTATATATTTTTTCTATTTTTGCTTTCTTTTACACTCAATTTAAAAATTTTTTAATTCTTTAATACAATTAGTAAATAAGTTTATCGGACATCTAAAAATGATTAAACACAGGTAAAGTATTTTATTGATCATTATTAGCTTTGTTTTCTTTGTTTTCCTAGATAGTATTTCCTTAAAATATATTTAATGTATAATTTATATCATTTTGTATTGAACAGATTTAAGTAGATATTTTTCTCCTAGAAAATTATTTTAAGAGCATGTTTTCAGTTTTCACTCATCATACTTTGTACTTTTAACATAAAATCGATTTTACATTAAAATATTAATATACATTTTTTCATGCTGCATGAAAGAATACTAACTTACAAAAATATAAAACATACTATACATACCTAAAATATGTGAATTTATTATACTATACCAAAATTAATGCATATTATCCCATACGTTTAGTCTAGACTCTAGAGTTTAAACATTATGAACTACCGTTATTCGTATGTAAAATACAATTTATTTATTTAGATTTCTTATGATTTTTGGTTATTAAGGTGGAATAATAATAATATAATATGGTTATTAGTGTTATTACAATAACTATAAAGTAATAAATAATACAATTTTTATAAATTAAAATCATTGAATGTTTTTAAACCTATGTGTTTACGTACACACCAAATATACTTTGTCACTTCTATTATAGTGAAAGACAATCTCTAACAAGCTGTTTATAAACTATCCTAAATTTTAGAACAAATCGCACAATTGATTTTTTTTAAGATAGTATTATATACTCTGTTAATTTCTGAAAACCATTAGACGAATTCAGATATACACAATATTGAACAGTGGTATAAAAACAAGAATTGAGAACTTTAATTTATATAAAATTGAAACCGTTCTTTTTTAGTATTTCCTGTTTAACCAATGTACAAGTGTAATTAATTGTGCTTTACACTGAACAGAATGTACAGGTGTTATAAATATTTGCATGGTTAGTAATTTCAAGTTCTGAACTTAAAGTAAAATAATGTTCATTAATTAAAAAAAATCTTAATAAAATTGTTATACATTTTTTTTTTTTTAATAAATTTGTAATTAAACCATATTTCTAATTAATTTGATTTTTTTTCAAATTTATTCAAATATTTTTTGAAGTACAAAAAGTACTAAAATTAAGATATAATACGTCATATTATTACATAATAATGTATTAAATTGTTTGATCGCCTGTTATGTATAGACTTTAGTGATCGGTTTAATCATTAATAAACCTAAATGTGTACGTTAGAAGAAGCTTTCATCATCTTTTAAAATTATAAGTTACGCTTAAAAAAAATCTGAATATAAGTAATTGAAATGTTTTATAAAAATAATAATAATATTATACCTACTATAAAACCAAAAAAATGATGTAGCTATATTGCCGATCTAACACGCCGTATTACAATTTACAATTTTTTTTATAATACATTAATAGAAAAA
>VUJU01004618.1:3854-17681 GCA_009835225.1 Aphis craccivora
TAATTTTATGTTGCGAAAACTCCCATATATTTTTAACTGTGTAAAAATATAAATTGTTGCATTTTGATCAAATTTTGATAAAAAATATGCACAATAAAATAGAAAAATGCATAAATATGCCAAATAGTTAAAAAAAAAAACCCTCTAACTTTCACATACTTAACCACAGTACCTTGAAATGGATTTCTATGTCACCTAGCATTAAATACTACTTAGCAAGATTGATTTGCAAATGCATGAACCCACGAGCCCTGGTCATGAACTACTATGTGAATTTCAGTTTAAAATTGTGATTTTATTTTAAATATTTTATTTTACTTATTACCAAACATAATAGTAATATACAGCCCAAATATAATGACAATATGGATTATATATTGATAATCGTAATAATAATAATAATAATTATAAATACAACGACAGCTACCTATATCTAAAACATAAAAATTAATAATAATGATGATAAAAATAATAATAATAATATGTCTGGCACGTGGACCTAATGTACTTTTTATTGTCAAACGTCACTCCCGGTTCAAAGGGCCAGTATTTATTAAATAAAACAATTTATATTAATTATCATTAATTATTTTAATTTTAAAAAATAATAACGATACTATAATAACCTACTTAAACCACCCTATAATATAAAAGACTTAAAAATAAATTATTTTAATTAAACATTATAGTCATTATACTATCGTGTAGACATAATACAATTATTATATTATATTGTACCGTACACACGCGTAAATAATACCTAACGTTACCAGTGTACGAGCATTACAGTGCACTTAATTTAGCAATAATATTATTATCAATAAGACATTATTAATTTAATGGAAGACATTGTGATTTCATTGCTTTTGTATAAAACAATAAAATATTATATCAATTATACTTATGTTACAATAATAATAATAACTTATTAATATACTCAATACGTTTTCGCATTACTAAAAACGTAGTGTTATTTACAATATTACTTACGTTTATAATACTTATGTGGTAATTTAACAGTTTTAAGTGGGGTAACACAAGATCAGTCTTCGTAAATCAATCTTACGTACTAAAAGAAAAATCGATCGGCGTATTGCTTGATTTATTTATTTATTTATTTTTTTTTTGGGGGGGGGTTATTAAGACGCCCGACCGACCTTTTTTGTCTTACACTTATCTTAAAGTTAGTCATATGTTTCATCGTTTTGTTATTCTTGGTTGAATACTATAACGTTGAGGGAACAAACAAAAACTACTATTAGGTACAGCTTTTACAACTATAAGTAGCGTTAAATTGAAACGAAATGATAATGCACACGTGCCCAAGGTATAAATAATATTATATGGCTGAGTATTTTTTTTTTAAACTTTTTAAATAAACATTTTGTAAAATTCAGGTAACCTATCATGTTTCGGAACGAAAAATAAACTATAGCCATGAACGCGATACGGACAAATAGTAGCTGAGTAGTTGAAATCGGCGGATCCGACGACCCTTCGTGCGACCGACTTCGATTGACTTTAATTTGCCGATTTTACCATCGGCCTATGTGTAACTTCCTATACAAATATATAATAGATTAATACAATTATTGCACTATGTCTTATCGTTAATCGTTGTTCGAATAATCTAATGTATTAATTTTGTCTCACCAACGTGACTCCGAGCCGAGCTTGAAGTATGGGCGAATTGGATGAAGGACGTTTTCGTTTCTGAGGTCTCAATAATTTCTATTTTGTTATCTAAAAATAAAACAAATCAATGTTATTATTATCTACTCAATTTCAGTTATTTATATTAATTGAAACAATAACCTTTATATTTTTTTTTATAATGTAATAATGTTTAATAATCATTATTACTCAGTACTCACACGTGTTTTTGTTTTGAATTCATAAATACCCGTTGATATTTAGATTTTCAACTATAGGTACTATTATTTTGATATTCATTTTACCATCCACCCTCCTTCAATTTGAAATAAAATCTTAAATATGTCTTGGAAAAGCGTTTACAGCGAGGATAAAAATATGGATTTATTATCTTTTCATTTATAGTAATAGAATATAGATAGATACAATATTGTAATACAAGAAAAGTCTACTTAAGTCTTAAACAGACGGGATATAAAATTCATTTTAAAAAATTTTTGATTTTGACGAATTTCTTCAAAATCTGTACTTCAAATGGTTATACCAAATATTATGCCTACCTACTTATATATAACATTGATATTAATATATACTTTTTAACTACTGAAAATATAAACAAAAAAACACTCAAATACTAAATTTACTGTATTTTTATATGTATTAATCCTAATTATATTATCATTTATCATCAACAACGATAAATTATCACGCATTCACATCATATAACAAATAGTAAATAATATAAAAATATATGTATGTAAACATTTACACAATTTGAAAGAACATGTCGTAATAATAAATTGAAATATTTTAAGAATGATAAATAAAATAAACTAGTAACTTATCAGGAACCTACTAATAAATATTAAAGTTTTTTGAATGTAAAATATAATTTTTATGAAAGTAAATTGAAGTAAGTTAGACAATATCAAATGCCTAGAAAAAAAGTCTAAATATTTTGAACATTTTATCATATTATTGACAATTATAATTTATTACATATAAATTTATTTAATGCAATTTCAAGTCGAGTTGCTTATTTTATTCTTATCTGAACAACAACAATATTAAACTGATTTGTTCGAAAACTTTAGGTAGGTATTACATATTCTCTTAATCCGGTCTTTCCACATGTTAGTTTTTCTCAGTTATTAAGAATATTATTATTATAAATACTTTTGAAAAAGAAGTTTCTTATTGTTGACCTCTCCCTCTCTTCAAAATTTTAATAAATTCAGAAAAAAGTATGATTTAATATTTTTATGTAATTTAAGTTAAATATTTCAAACATTCACCAAGGTTATTTATATAAATCATTGTTGATATATTTAGTGCTGTAGATAACATTGACCTAATACGTGATCATGAATCAAACATTTTTATCTTTTATTATTTATTGTATCCCATTATTAAGAACCTATCTATTACCGATCAAAACGAAAATTATTATAAACATATTATATACGATTGCACATATACCAAATAGTAGTATATTTGCATATTCTATATACTTAGTTATGTAAAAGCATTAAGCACTGTTTATTTCGACCAAGTTCACTATAAGTTCAGTGAACATCAAAACATTTAGAATACAATATTGCCACGTAAGTTTAATAATTTTTATTACATTTTTTTTTTTTTTTTTTGGTAAATTAAAATAATAGACCTATATATAATATATTATATTTTTTATACAATATATTAGCATATTAAATAAAATTAATTGTTTTTACGTAGTTACTCAGAGGTGCTATGACTGTAGAAATTTTTAATTTTGTTTTAATTATTTACTAGAATGAATTAAATACGAATTCCATAAAAATGTATCTAAAATGAAAAGGTCAGTAACAAAACGAATGTTTTTTAATCAAATAAAAATAAACTATTGCCAAATGCCATTGATACAAAAAATATAGGTATAATGACATCAATTTTTTTGTTTAGTTTTTTTGTTTTAAAAATATCAATGAAACATTTTTACTAGATAGATATTTAGATTTAGAAGTTGAAAGATTCCTCATTAATTGATTTTTAGAGTATTTAAAAATATTGAAGATGTATTTTATTAAGACGTTTTTTTTTATAAACATTTAAAGTTAGGGCAGTATTACTTAAAAAGTTAATAGCAATAATAAATTATATAAATGTAATACTACATATTATAATATTTAAATATTTATTATAAAATAAATTTATTTTTATAAGCTGATAACTACAGTATTTGAAATTGCATCATGGCTGTTATGGTACAATTGACATTTTATACTTAAACCTATGAAAAAAAAACTAGATGCACCGCAGTTGCAAATATAATGAATGTAATATAAGGTATGTAAATATTGAAGTCTATATTTACTTGTGGTAAAGAGGAACTTAAAACAAAGAGTGTTTGTTAGTGATTACCAACTAAGATCAGAAATACTATAATTGTATATATCTCATGCTGATTCGCGAGATTTTGTACGATGTAGACATGAATAAAAGTCATGCTGCAATCATTGAAAAATGGTAAACGAATAATTCATATTATACGACTATAAATTAACTATACAATTATAATTATTACTTAAATCATTTGTATAAAAATATACAATAAGTTAATATAATTATGTAAACATCACTTTTTTGTTGTATGCGTTTTTGTGATATAATGACTTGTCAGTTGTCAGCATAATAGAAGAAATAAGTACCTAATATGAAAATAACAAATAAAACACTTTTTTCGAAAAATGAAATAAGTACCTAGGTATCTACTTTATTTTAACTTTTAACTCGGATATTATTAAAAGTAATATTATAAAACGTAATATAAATATTATTATATATCTATATAGGTACCATATTGAAATATATTGTATAAACATATACACTGGTACGGCGGTACCTAAAAGTTACAAAATGCATTTTTGCGTACACTTTTTTTTTCGTTTTCGGGATTTTACTAATACCTCAATTAGTGGCCCATGCATTTTAATTCTAGTATATGTATATAATATATTATTTGAGGTTTATACGCATCTATTATAGAGACCATCAAACTGTACAATATGGATAACACTATATATTTTTTGGTAAAGTATTAGCTCCCTCACGTGTTAAACAGATCCATTAAAAGCTTAAGCCACGCGCGCAAGATGTTATTTGGAGGGGCCAAATCTAAAATTAACCCCAACCTTAATTTAATACTACGTCAAGTGCGAACCCCTTGTTAAAAAGTTTCCATAGCTATAAAATCCACTTAGCGGTCTCACCTAAAATTCGATTTAGCAATACGCAAACAAAATAAAAAAAACGAAATACGCGTTAAAACGAATAATAATTGCGGTATCCGGTGAGTAATTTAAAACCCCGATATAGTAATAGTAACTAATTATTTTAAATCGACCGAGGGCTTATTTTTATATTAAATGAAAGTATAATAATATGCTAATTGCTAGATAATACAAAATAATATAATATTGACAATAATAATATAAATCAATATCCGTTGATTAATGTGTCCCGTGGGAATGAGTTGCAAAAGACTGCTTATAATAGCAAGCAGATAGGAATATTGTTATTTATTACCAGAATTTCATATTTAAATTTAATCAATCGCTCATATTATTTTAGTTTGAGACACATAGCTATTTAATTTAAACGTCCACATGTATGTTTATCGATTTAATTTTTAATTCCGTAATCAATGTTATATATTTCTATTATATATGTAGGTACATAACAATTATATTACATTATTATTTTTTTAAAATCGTTCGAAGAAAATACATCATAATATGTAATAACACACATAGTGAAACTAAATTATAAATATTTTATTATGTTCAGCACATTTTTTTACATCTATGAATATTGAATAAAGGGATCTACTGAGTAAGTAGATTTTATAATAATAATAATAATAATATAATATGTACAATGTACATTTAGCACATCAGTACGTTATATAACGTTTATGTCATATCATAATATAATGTGATACATATTATCAAACAAAATGTCTATACTTTTTAAATATATATATATATATATATATATTATATAATATAATATATTATATAAGAATAAATACTTACGTCCTACATAAATGCTATTGAACATCCAATATACATAATAATGGAAAATATAAATATAAAACTAATTTTTTCATAAGGTAGGTACTTGTACACAGATACCTATATGAAGTTAATAGTTTAAATCTTATTTATTTTATCTATTATTACCATTATATCCACACTTATATAAAGTATAAATATACTAAATCATTTATGAATATAATATACAGGTAATTAATTATTTTAATGTTTAGTCATACTATTTATTACTTATACAAAACCGGCAGTCAAAAAGTGCACTTAATCTGCTGTACTGCATATTTAGTTTCGCATAATCTGAATATTTTGATGTTTATGTGCCTATTGCATCATGCTTATTCGATAAATTCAAAAATCTACTTATTGTGTAATAGTAATAGTAAACTTATACTGTAATGAAATAAATAAAATCGTCAAAAGCGTTGTTCTTGTTTTAGACTATAAGTTTAAATAACGTCACTTTATATAGATTCTGCCAACAGTCATTTTCAAATAAATCGGGATAAGCTGAGTACCTAATAATCTTTCGTTTTTTAATACACTATATAACTCTCTCTCTATGGACATAATTTTGTGAAATAATTGAATTTAAGTAGGTATACTTATATTTTAAGCACTATCAACTCTTAACCATGTAATGTACTTCTATCGTAACAACGTATCTCGGATTACAGATTAGAATTACCTAGGTGTATTACATAATGACACAATGTAGGTAACATTGCTAGTATCAATAGTAATGTCTCAACCTAATTAAATTTCATAAAACATTTAAATCTTTCGAAAAGAACACGAAGATGGTTTTTTTTTGGCAAAAATATCTCTTTAATCTTTATACAGAGTGAGATAAATTATTTAGAGCCTTGGTTTGGTACGTGGACAGTATGGTTAGGTTACCTAAACTAACCTAACCAAATCGAAAAACTAAAAATGATATGATATAGAACATATTGTTTTTTTGTATTAATACGTATGTTATTCGGGATTAATTTCCAAATTCCACATATTAGTTTCTTAGCTGAGTTGAATACGACTGCTATCTTAGTGTTTTGTTTCACATGAAATCATCGTTTATTTATTTTTTTAATGTATAATTTTGTAATAATATTATAGATACAATAACTATCTATGATGATACATATACTGACATAGGACATTACTTGCAAGCTTCTTTGAATTAGTATTCAATATTTAAGATTTAAATTATTTTTCTCGAAATGTCATTGAAATTGTCTAATCAAGACCTTTACAAAATGGCCGGATGGCTCTAAATCAGCACTATAATAATATTATAGATTATTGAAGAGCTAATTTTCTCCTTACTATATCCTCATAATTGATATAATTATTGCATTTATGCCTTATACAATTAATATAGGCACACGTACTATATTACATTAACTTAACCTAACTATAAAAACGCTTTTTCTAAAACTGACGACCGAAATCACACCACTTCCTTCACTAATAGTAGGTTCTTAGCATGCGACAAACATAACTAAAATACAAAACATACTAAATCCTAATCATGATAAATACAAAACGATGGTCCAACACGTATTATACATTTATTTTAATGTATTATTATACTCGAGGACTTTTAACACGCGCGTTACGATGAAGATATTATTATATATAGTTAAATGTCATAAATGTAAATAGATATGAAGTAGGTAGTACTATAAAATTAAAAAGTAACCAGTCTTGTGATCGACGATCATTATAATATTTATAGCAGGGTCGTATGCAGAAAAACATTTTGGGGGTGTTTTTGAAAATAAGTTATTGAAAAGTAGAACATTTTTTTCTTCAAATTCTTTTGTACCCATCACGTTAATATGCAATAAATATTATTTTATTTATGAATCCTGTTTGAGTATTTTTATTTTATTCAAATTATATTAATTATTTTAATTTGTTAGTATAAAATTTATATTACAAAAACCAAATACTTCGGGGGGTGTTTGAACACCCAAAACACCCCCCTGTGTACGTGCCTGATTTATAGTACTTACATTTTTTCATTCCAAAATATTATCCACCACGTTCATGGCAAGATGCTATTGCGGCTAAAGCTTCCAGTCTGTCGTGAGCGTTTTCAACGGACGACCATTGTAATTAAAGTTGTTGAATTATGATTGCGGTTATGTGATGAGGTGGTAAAGATAGTTGAGAGGGGGTGAAGGCGAAGAAAGCGGAAATTTAAATAAAAAATTAACGGAAGGCTGCATCGCGGCGGCGGCAGATGCCGCGTGGCTAGGAACGACGAACGTGCTGTAGCGGTGAACGCCGGCTGCAGACTCGGGAGAAAATGATAGCGAGTGGAGGGCCGGTGGCAGCAGTGGCGGACAAAATCACGGCGATGGGAAGTCCAGAGGGGGCTGGGCCCAAGTTTCCATGACGACAACACCGGGTGGGCGGTGACTTTGGGCGGCGGTGAGTCGTAAGTTGTCCGGGAACGTAGACCGGCGGGAGGACGAACGGAGCGCCAAACTTCCATTGCTTCATTCTGGTCGGTGAGGGACTTCCCGCTCGGAGCCGCCCGCAGAAGTTTGCGGGACGGGCGGACGACGAGCAACGAACGATCGCGTTGGAGGCGACGAATACGGCGACGGCGACGACGACAACCAAGACGGCCTACAGCACCACCACTACGGCGGATGGTAAGAATCAGGAAGTTCGGAAATATAATATACATGTAGTTTGGGTATCTATTCTGTCGAGTAGGAAAAAAATTCCAACGATAAAGGGAAAAGTCATTCGAAAGTCTACCCATACCCTCTTCCCGGTGAACTTTTTCCATCGTGTCATGATATAATATTATGCGAAACGATTTTTTTTTAACAGCCTCGTGGTGCAGGTTTTTTTTATCAAGCATCAAAATTTTGGGTAATTTCTAGTCATGTTGCGTATTGTGGGCGTGTGGCGTTTGACAACACACTGTCATGAGAAGAGAAAATCAAATTATTTCAACAGCCGAAAGCAACTAAACTGGAAAAACGATCATGCCTTATCGAATAATAGGGTTTTAATCATTTTTATTTTATTTCAAAGAAGACGACTTTATTTAGATCACATTAGACTGATTTTTAAATGAATTTATGAACTTTAAATAACGTTAGAAAATTTAAAAAATATATATTATATACATAAGTACTATAAATATATAGGTACGATACGCGAGTATAAGCAAGTATTTTGCTTCCGTGAGCCGTTTCATGCTCTATATAAGACATTTTATTCGATTTAGTCTTCATAATAATTGTTTAAAACCATTTTAGAAAATACAATACATATATTAATTTATATTAAATATGTTTTCTGCATTACATATTGTGATATTTATAAAATCTGAAGAATTTAGTAGGGTACGCAGGGAAATTTAAAGGGACCAAAGCCCACTTCGTTGACTACACAATTATTTTTTTTACGAAATTAAACTTTATCTACATATTTTTTTGTATAACATATTTTGTCCATAATATCAAGGGGTGTCCATGTTTGGACCACCGAAACTTTTAAAAATTAAAAACTAAGGGTTTGTACTTGTAATTAAATAATCATATAAAAAAATAAAAACAAAAATTGTATTCATAATTATTTAGACCCCTACCCCTAATTTAAAATCCTGGATACGTACCTGTACAATATACTATAAAAATTTGAATCAATTTCTAAAGGGATCTATATATATTACAATTTATCTAAAAATAAATTAGTAAATAAAAAATACTATTAAAAAAAAAAATTGACGATAAAAACTAAAAAATCTAAAATTTATGAGAAAAAAATTACTATACTTTATTTATGTTAATTATTATAGATTTATATGGTTTATTGTGGAAGATATTATATAGATAAAACTATAGACTTTAATAAACTTACTAGTTCTAAATATTTTAATAATGGAATCATTGAAATTTTCACTTCTAAACATTTTTTGTATTACGCTGTATATAAAAAAGTGGTGATATATTGGAAATATTTTGATTACAATATGAAATACTTTGACTTATGAGTTATAACTTATAAGAAACATAATACATTCATTTTTTAAAATTTTATAAATGGTGTTTTATAAATTTAAAATTGTTGATAAAAAATCGAAAACATGTGTCTATAAAGTATAAATACTCAAAAAGAGTAAAAATATCTTTTAAATTATACCATGAGTCGAAAATACATAATATAAACATTTGGTAAAATTTGGGTAAAAATTCCTATTTTCTCCTTCCTTTTTATTTTTCCAATCATCAAGAAAATCTAATAATTTTTATTGATCTAAATGATAATGAGAAAAAATAACAATCGACTTTGTAAAATTAATAAATATATATTTAATTATCATTATTAACATCATATTTTAAGTTAACATTGAAATGTACAAACATAATATAGTAGAACACTGAGCGGTCGTAAAATAGATTTGTAGTATAATGTATAAATAGCTTATAAAAAATTAGTCTTGATGTTTAGAACATTTCATTATATGTTGTAGAAAATATAATACTATACGTAATGAAATAAGTTTCAAGTTTTTTTCGATTATCGTTTTTTTTTTTAAATTACAACAAAACTAAAACCGTTAAAGGAAAGTCTTTCGTTTAAATATAGTTATCTAATTGCATTCAATTTTCTGTACAAATACTGTACTTACATAATATGAATATTTGATATTTTATAACTAATATAAAGGTAATGCAAATTATTATAAATATAAATCTTACCTATATAATATGTTACATTACCAAATTTACTGACAGGAAATAAAACATTATTAATATTTAATTTTTAGGAAAAAAACTATAATAATATATTTGAAAATTTCAATAACTAACTATTAGAATAACTTATAAGTAGCTTAAGCTAGGATTTAATTAAATCCTTAAAATTAATCCATAGGAAATTCTGGAAATTCAAAATATTTACAATATAAAGAAAATGATAATTTTAGAATTAATTATTGAAACATTTTTAGTTTTAGTTTTTTTTTTGTTTTGCATTGCAAAAAAATTAGAGAAGGAATCGTTATTAATTATTATCTTTAAAGTATCCAATTTCGTCAACGCATTTGAACATTGAATGCTTATAAAAAGTAATTTGGCTTTATGGTTTATATAATTTTTTTTTTTTTTATGAAGAATAAATGAACAAATTATTAGAAATCTTGTATTACATTCTAGAGTTATACACATTTTTCACAATAATTAGTGTGTACATTTATCATATTATATATACCATAATTCATACGACTACTATATATGTACCTACCTATCAAATTAATATTATATTATAATTTATAGCATAAATTATGAAATATAATTATTTATGGACTTATGGTGGAAAAACCTATTTTCTAGAAAAGTATTTTATAAAGTATTAATATTTTGGAAATATTTATTTTCCATAATCTAATGCAATTACAAAACAAAAATTTTGAAAAAAAATTGTATTCATTTACTATTTTTTTTATCGTTATTTATAATTGTATAATTATTATTATTTTTGATCATAAATATATTAGATACTAGGCTTTGCTTATAAAATGTTAATATATTGTTTTTTAAAATATAGGATGTATTTAAATAAGGTTATATAGGTACCTAGTTAAATTAATTTTAAAAAATAATCATATTGATATATGTTAATGATTGAAGAACTGGTTGTAATACTTTTCCTAGTACATGTGGGATGTGATGTTCGTAGATTCTTGGATCTCACTTACTATTTTATTTTAAATTTATACATATACCGTAACAAATAATTTTTCTGATAATTTCAACTTATTATAAAAATCGATTTTTTATCTTTCAAACGAATAGTAAATTGATTATAATAGTATTCATATAATTTAGAGAGGAATAGTGAACCAACACTAATAAACAATAAAGAAAACCTTTATTGTGCTGTTTCACACAATATTAAAAACCAAGTTTCACATTCCATGTCATGCTTGTTAATTTTTACCAAATAAAAGAGCCGTTTTTACATTGTTGCAAATATATAAGGTGTTTAGGAGCTCATTTGTAAATTGGAAGTTCATACCGTTTTCACAAACAAGCTATTGTACCATGTGCACGGAGTACACAATATAGAACATTAATCCTAATATCTAGCGTAAATAACTTAACAACTTCTTAAAAGCCCCAATAATGATGAATATTGCCAAACTCACTGTTAATAATTCACAAATCGGCCTGTATAATAACGTAATATTGTTTTATGCGTAGGCGCAATTTGGGGGGACTTGGAGGGGCTTAGCTCCTCCAATATTAAAATTAGCCCCTCTAAAAATCTGTATTTAAATTTTGAATTTAAGTATTGAATCCTTCATTACTTATCTAATCTACATAATATGTTAAACGTGGTTTGAAAAAAATAGTAGATTAAAAATTGGCTTTGAACTTCGATGAATCAAGATAGATATACTAATTTATCAATAATTTATATAGAACGAGATTTGTCAAATGAATTGTCTAACGAACAAATTTTGGATAAATTTATAATTTCAAACCGACGGTTGCAATTATAATATGTGTTATATTTTTAAATATCTAAATATTTCTTAGTTTTATTAATGGATGTATAATCTATGCAGGAAAATTGGTGAGATAACTATGATTTTGGTATTTGAATGGGTGGGTGGGGGAGCCCCCACGGGTCTGTTTCATTTGAAAATATTAAGCCCCTCCAAGTTAAAAACTGAAATTGCGCCTGTGAAGAACTTAAATAATATTATAGTGTAATACTATCGCGTGGAGTTGCAAAAACTATAGTATATTTTTCAGGCCATTTCCACAATGGATAAAAAATAAATTATCAATGCACTATAAAAACAAATACTAAAACATGCTTATCCATGTAATAACGTTCGTTTATACCATATAATAATATATAATATTAAATTACATTGGTACCTACAGTGCAATGTGAACGCTTTTTATTGTACCCTTTTTTTTTTTTTCATAGGAACGTATGGATCGTATAATAAATTCTTTATTACTAGGTATTGGATCGTTGCGCGCATTCGTACATTCGGTGTGTAATGGCTAATATGTGTAATGTGTATACAGAGTAGACTATAGTTAACAATCGCACTATTTCCACGCTCTGTAACCCATATAATTCGCGTTGCATGCCCTGTGGGATAATCTTCCAGCGTATACGTTTTATATATTTTTTTAAATATTGCGAATGGCTTAAAATAATTGTTCATGTCATAATTACCTTTTTTTATTGCTCGTAATTTTTGGCTGTATGAAAATTACGACAAAATTAAATTTTTAATTTAATAATAATTTAATTTAAAAAATAATAATGATAAATAAATATTATACAAACTGTGCAGGTAAAACTAACTAAGTACATTAAGCTACATAACTGCGATCATTTTTTTTTTAAGCAAAATAATACTATATGAATTGCAACAATTTATTTAAAAAAAGAAATTTACTTTTATAATAACGTGTTATTAACCATTCAATTTGCAATTCAAATGCAAATATAGTAGATTAACATGATACATTAATGATCATTACAAAACTGTAAAATACATGAGTTTACTTTTATTGTTAATTTTAAACACAAATACGCATAGACATTAAACATGGTAGGTACAAACATTTCTATTAATATTCAACACTAAAATGATCAAAAGTACCAATAATTTAAATTAATTATTTGTATTTGTATAGGTAATGTATTAATGTGTTCAATCAAATAGTTTTGAACCATAGATAGTTTCATATTTTTAATTATGACACTTAATTAATAATAATATTATGGCAGTAGTACCCATTACTTAATAGTGTGTGCCATATCGGTTTTATTGAAATTTAATAATAATATATAGGTATATATATTTTTTTTTTTTGTCACAGTTTACGTATAGATTTTTTGAAAAAGGTTAATTTTGTCGAAATTTAATACTTTCTTAATTTTTCGGATAGACTAAGAGATGTTCAAAAGTTCTATGATATATATTGCTGCCTTTTAAAGTCAAAAAAGTCTAGTATTTCTAATAAGTAAGTAAAATAATGTAGGTACACTTTCTATAAATACGTTTTAAATTTGTTCAATA
>VUJU01004619.1:0-17677 GCA_009835225.1 Aphis craccivora
AACTCACAGATTGGCGGAGCGCAGACTGGCCAGCTGGTCCCCTAGAGTCTATATAAAAAACCGCACACACAGAGACGCAAACAATGATTAAAATAATACACAACAAATAAAGTAAATAAATAAGGCAATTAGCGCCAGAAAAAATATATATAACAATATAAAAGGTGGAGATTGCGCTCACAACAAAAATATAATATAATAATGCAAAATGCAGCGATTTGCGCTCACAATGATAAATAAAAATATTGGCGATTAGCGCACACTCCGTATAATAGTATAATAATGCAAATAAAAATAGTGGCAATTAGTGCACACGACTTATATAATAAAAAAGGTGGCGATTCGCGTCCACGATACTTATTAATAAAAAATGTAGCGATTCGCCCACAAACTTATATTTTTGAAAACATTAATAAAAATGCGGCGATTAGCGCACGAACAAGATGCGTTTTGCGCAACGCTGGAGAAAAGACTGAATATAATATACCTTTGTCTTTTCCATCATAATGAAATATAATATTATAACCGGTATTGGACGGTGGCCGATTGCGCTTCTTCGCGCGTTATCTTACTATTAGGTATATAATTCACATAACAGAAATAAAAATTTAAACAATAATATAATTAGACAATAAAATGTGTGTGCGTGTGAGTGTGTGATCGGTCGGCAGCGGGATGTATAATATAATATAATAATGACGCGATAATAATAATAATATAGGGACGTCTTGGCGACGACAGACATATTATAAAGTGAAGTAATTGTTTGTTTTAAATAAATAACACTATTTATTATAACGTCGAAATTATTGTAAAAGGTGCAAAAATACCAAAGAAAGCTACAGTTTGAACACGGAAAAGCGCGTTGTGTTTAGTGGTAAAGTCAAAAAAGAACGAAAAAATAATCAAGATAATTGAATAGAGACGCAACTTAGAATACACGCAATCGCTACCAATGATAGTATAGAACAGTATTATAAGAGTATTCTAAAAATTAATTGAACAATTTAAAAATAAAAGAAGAGCCATGCAATATATATATATAAAGAAAAGACATCGAAATATATTGTTAGATTATATATATATAGTTATGATGTACTCTATTGTAATCAATTTATTTAATTTATTTAATTTGTTTAATTCTATAACTGGTAACAGTATGGTAATAATGTTTTTAAAACTCTGACTAAAATATTTTCTTCTTTTCTTTTTTTGTTACATGAATAATTATTAAAAAAAAAGTAGCTAACATATCAATATTAGTGAATATAAAGAATCCTAATATGACTTTTCCGTAACCGTCACTGAATATTCTTAATAGATCTGATAACTCGGCGTGTAACAACCGTATTTTATCCAGTGTCATTCTGGTTATGGAGTGTGTCAATCCACCAGGAGTAGCTAAAAATCGGGGTAAAAGATGTACCCATGTATCATTCAAGATTTGATATCTATACTGCAATTGTTTTAGGAAAAATTACGAAGGAAATATTACTGAAATGTCTATAATAAATTCTAGCCGAATAAGATACAATGATACAAAGCGATGGTAGTGATGTCTATAGTCTTCGGTGGCCACAAGTATACAAGTACTGATGTAATGGCATTATAATAAATCAATGTGATGATGAAAATAATGTTTAAATAAATTATTTTCGGTGATATCTGTCGAATCAATAAAAACTTTGGTACTGATGTTAGCGTTTGATCGTACCCGATGATACGCCATTCATCAACCTACAACAAAACATCGTTAGTCAAGTTTTACGAAATATGTCAAAATCGTGAAAACTTGAAAAATAATTTTTTAGTCGAAAATTCATAAAATATGTAGGTAGTATTTATATCTAAGGTTAAAATATTCAACACATTATTTTCTTTAAGTTTACCTTTAAATAACTATAGAGAAAACTTGAATCGTTTGCCAATTAAAAAAAAATGATCTTATGTTTAAATTTTTACCTGCTAAAACAACGATTATTTACAATCAAATAATAATTTTAAAATTTTGTTATAGTTAAAAATTACAAGTCGTAGACTCTCGAAGCATACAAGTTCTTTAAAATGCAATTTTTTGACGCAATTTTAAATAAAATCTTCATTTGTTAAATTATAAGTTCTTAAAAATGTTATAATAATTAATGAAATCAGATATCCTGTAGAAAAAATTATCAAATGGACTAAATAATTTAGCAATGAAATTTGTAGAATATAAAAGAGCATAACAAAAAATGTAACGATTACACGTAATAGAAATGTATTAATACATAATAGTATTTGTTCGTAACTCTCCCTGAATATCATCTAATAAGTATGTAATAACAGTATATTAATTATAGCAATATTTGTGGGATGCTTTAAGGGCCAAATTAAGTCAAATAAGTGATTATTGCAGTAATCTGCAAGTAATAATAAATATACATTAGTTTTAGTACAAATATTGTTGGAACGCAAATCAAAAAGAACAATTTTATATATAAAAAAAATGTGATATATTTTCTGACTCCATTATCAAAGTCCATAGAATAATAACTAATAAATATTGTAGTAAATATCGCAATTGTAAGTGAAACTGGTTTCACTGTGTCAATATCATTGATATTACTACGAATTTGCGTCAATATGTCATAGGTACAATATTATAGTTTGATCAATTTCGTCAATCCTACTTAAATATGATTTTACATTAACCTAATCCAAACTAAAAATGCGTTTATACATAAAATATATTTTACAATCAAATTAACTTTGTATAATGTGCATTTGCATAATATACATGTAAAAATAAGAATAAAATGGTTAAAAAAGTTGTAAATAATTTGTAAATAAAAAAAAAAAAAAATGGTAATAGACTAAATTTTGTATAATATTAATAATAATTGATAGATAGGTAATAAAATAAATAATGTAAGAATTTGTGTTACTAAAATTGATTAGTGAAAGCAATAGTTTTTAGTTTTGGTAAAGACTTAAATGTTTGATGTACCTATGCGTATGTAAAAACATTGATATCTAATAAAAATAACAACAACATAATATGTAGATACGTATATATTAGATAATTAAAAAAAAAAAAAAGAAAAAAAAAAGAGGTATATAAAAATAAATATAATTTTGTTTAGATTAACATTGGAACAGTGTAGTTAACATGTATCTAAATTATTTATAACGTGTTGTTTATGGTATATTGATTTATAAGTATCAGCACTACAGTTGGTACAAAAATCTTTATAATATTTTTATACATTTTCAACTACTTTAAAATTTCAAAATCTGAGGTTTACGTAATATCGTACATTGATACTGAAGAAATCATTTTCTAGAAGTAAATTCTAGCTGCACAATGCACGTGTGATGGATACATTACCATTGTTACTTGGACACTTTGTCAATTAATAACAATGTACTACGCACTAACGTGGATGTTAAAACATCATATTGTAGTGATATTAAATACAGCTGTTAAAGAAGGTCAGACTAACTATTGGCTGGCTATACTCAGTTGGTTTTTACTAAACGTTCGAAATGCATGTGACTATTTGTAAATGACGCGTAAGTAAATTTATTTTTATTATTTGATAAATTTTACTAAGAAAATCTTTTTACTTATTAAATAAAAGTAAATTTAATTTGAGCCATATTAGTATATTACACATTTAACTAAAACCTATATAATCCATAAAAAAAAAAAATATATGTTTTAGAAATAAAATTACTGATATATTTTAGAATCTAAACTGTTGAAAATTTATGTTATTTAAATTAAAAAATATATATATATATATATATATTTATACTTGAACTGATAAAATAGAATAAACATAGGATAAATTACCAGTAATACTTGTATATTTAACATAAACATTTTCATATTTTTTCTAGACTAATCAAACTAATAAATATACTTAAAAAATACATTATAAAAAGTGTAAATGAGTAACAGGCAACTTTATGTTATATGTCAATAATATTGAGCTAAGCAAGAAACCATACATTTTGAGTTCAATGTCAAATTAATAAAACCGTTAGTTGTAGTCAAGTGTGGTACTATAAATTAGTGTAATTTAAAACCAATTTATAAAATATAACAATCGTGAAAGACTCGTCATAGAATCATCTTTTATACAAGGTATTGAAATCAAACCAAGCATTTTAACGATTTTCATAAATAATAATTTAAATATATTTAAATATTATTTATATATTAAAATTGTCTTCAAGATTTTATAATATAATAACAATAATAAAAAAAATTGGGTAATATTATTATTAATGGTGTATAATTGTGTGTAAGTAAATGTATGTAAAATAAAATATGTTGTTTCAGAATAGACTATATACAGCACTGGTTCAAGTATTTTCCAAATGTAATCAAAGCTGTGTTGACGAGCCAGAATTAGTAAGTTACCTAATTTTCTATTTTCTTAATTGTTTTTATAAGTATTAAACACACAATTGCATACGTTATTAAACCGGGGAACTAGTCTTGCGGTAGAGGAGGTGTCGATTCTGCCCCGTTATTGAGTATAGGTTGTGGTAATGGACGTGTTAAATTGTAATTCAATAATAATTAATTACTTTACACACGAAAAATGATTCTGAGCGGAATCCTAACATATTATTTTACTGAGAATATTTTATTCCATATTAAAATTGCTACTATTAATTTATTTCACTTTTAGTAAGATTAGTCGCGTACTATCCCTCTGAGATTTCGGGAAAATTAATTTGAAATTCAAAATTGTATGTAATTATATACTGTAAATTTAAACAAAAAATAACATTTTTTCCATCTAACGGTTTTAATTATTTTGTTGTAATTCAAGAAATATTTATCTTAGGAATTTGAAACTTCATTTCATTACGTATATATTAACATTTTTTATTCGTCACGCAATTTTTAAAATATTTAGACTAATTTTAATTTATTTATATACTTCAAACTTAATGAGACACTGAGAGAATAATTAATATTAGATTTAGATACATGCGTTTTTTAGAAATAGTTTGACTTTTTATAGATTCTGAATGGAGGATGTATGTACCTATTGATTATACGACAACGTGTTTAAAACTTATATATTACACTACTTTTATATTTGAATTAATTTTGAGGTATATTTACTTAGTTATTATTGAAGTATTGAATAATTATTATATTATATTATATTCTTTTTTTTTTTTTTTAATCTTGAACACCAATAGTAATATTAGTGGATTTACATAAATAATCGTTTTTTAATTTGATTACAAATAAATCAAATGAATTTAAATCAGAGAGAGCTTTTCAGTTGTAAAACTACACCTTACTACAATAATGTATGTATGTATGGTATACATAATAATCGATTTTTTAGTAACGTCTTAAAATATTTTTAAATATCACAGCGGAAGTAAACTTTGTTAGTCAAAGATCAAAAATCTCATATTTTATTTTTTCTAGAAAAACAACAACTAATTTTTAATCAATTTTCACATAAAATTAGGAATTTTCAATCCAAAATGTCATCTTTGAATTTATGTTGCAATATAGTGAGAGTAGGTAATAGCTGATATCATACGTAATATCTATCGTAATAGAAGTTCGGTAAGTACTCAAAAAATACAAATCTATAATACCTACTACCTACACATATTTGTTGAATTGGTAGATAACTGAAATAGACGTGTTTTTTACTTTAGCTATAAAAACTTTTTACTTTTGACTTAATGAGACACGAAGTATCTATAATTAGATTAATTTTCTATTAAACATTTCCCACAGATTTTATAACTAAAGCCATTTTTTACTGTAAAAATTGTTTCCAGATATAAACTAATACACAAATAAAATGACATAGGCACACACACACACATACCCGAGCACGCGAGCTCAGAATCTAAAACTGTTTAAAATATTAATTTGTAATTAACTTCGTCACTTCTACTTTATATAATATATATACATAAGAATATAACTAATCAAAATGTCCTTTGATTCGGTCTTTGAGTCTTTTTTTTTTTTTTGTAGTACAAATAATTAAATCCAATACTTAGGATGTACAGTAAGTACATTATCATAACTTTCATAAAATAATAACTAGGAAATGGTCTTATATTATACCTACATGATAATTAGTATAGTAAAATACAACATTAATTTAAATTTTAAAATAATGAAATTTATACAATTTTAAATATATGTAAACCTTTAATGAATATTTACATTTTACATAACATAACTTCTATTAAATACGTATATAGTAATTCCACTTTTTTAGAAAAAAATATCTTATAAATCTTTTGTGTTAACACTATTAACGCATAGTTAATTATAATAAACAATATTACCAAAGTGATTTAAATTAAAAATATGTATTCTTGTAGGTACCTAATAAATTCAAGTTTGCATACATTGATTGCTAATTTTCTAGTAAAAACTAAAGTGAACGTTTTTGTTTCGGGCTGCTGGGTTAGTAGAAAGATCTGTGGAAATAATATCAATAGGTAACTTTAGATTTAAAATTATTTATTCCTTAAACAGCACCTAATAATATAAGCTTATTTTAATTTATTGATAATAGGAACATTATGAAGACGGCTCAAGGTATTGCATATGTTATTTGTTACTTTAAACCTAACATCACATTATACCAGAAAATGCTGATATTATGTTGGGCGAAGACCAAAAATATGTTTTTCTATGAAACTGTATTGATGACTTCATTTTTATCATGGTTAATAAAATACAGTTGGTGGTTGGCGAGATTTGCAATTGAAAAATGTTATATTGCTTTAAATACGTTTGACCAAAATCTGAATTCGATTGATTCAGTCGATGGTCCCAAAAGATGTGAAGTTAAATGTGAAGTATTATACGACCCGGGAATTGAATCAACTTTCATGGACGTAGTTTTTATACACGGACTGAAGGGTGACAAACTTAAGACTTGGAACCAAGGTGTGTGGAAACAAGTGGATCAAAAACCTGAGCCCGTGGTTGTCAGGAATACCGGATTATCTACGATAAATCAATTTGAAAGATTGGCTATTGATGAGGAAATCAAAGAGTTTACCAATTGTTGGCCCAGAGACTGGCTGCCACTAGATTGTCCATATGTCCGAGTTATAGCGATTAGTTACAGTACCGACCCTTATTTGTGGAGACCTATATGGTTAAGTAAACCAGTTAGGTAAGGAATATTTAATAAAATAATAAATAAAAAAATGCTTATTTTTTAAGCTTTGAAAAATGTTTCTGGTAGAAAATTGAATTTAGTTAATAGTTGAAGGTATGTGTCAAAAGTAAAAATATATTCTGAGTATTTTTCGAAATAATCAGGAATTACAAATTTCATAAGCAAAACTAGTTCTTGGCAATTGCTGAAAAATATTTTTATACGTAATTAGCATTTTTTAAATATAAAATAGTTTTCAAAATATTTTGCATTCTTTTGTACCAGTGTGATAATATATTTTTTTAATAATAAAAAGGTTTAAAATTGTATAGAAGATTCTTCGTAAATTGCTTTTACCACGCTTAATATTAATAAAACGAAGTTCCAATTTTTTTAGATTCTGAACGAAGTGATGAATGTATTGATTTTACAATGATGTGTTTTTTTTTTGTGTCTGTGTACAGCATAACTAGTTGAAATAATGCTCCAATTTCAAACTTTGGGAGTGGTTTTCGATATAAAAGTGAATATCTTTGGTGCATTATAGAGGTCAAAAGTTAACATTTTCCAACAGTTTTCAAAACAATTGAGAAAAACAAAAAAAAAATGACGGAAAAACGGGAATATTTACGCAAAACCAGTTTTCGACCAAATCGATTTTTTTTATGGTTGCAATTCAAAAACTAATCACTGAAAATACTTGAAATTTTCACCAAATGTTAATGTCAGTAGTATCTATATATAGTTAAATTTTCATAAATTGTTGACTTTTTTTGAGTTATTTATAGACCACTGAAATTTTCGATTTTTTTTGATAAATTTTTTTTAAAGTTTCGATAAAAAATTTTTGGATTACCAAAAAATATTGAAAATTTAATACAAGATTCCTTATGAGTTGTTTTTGTTGTACCTAAAAAAAAATAAAAATCGTTAGTCACAATTTTTTTTTTATAAGCGTTTATAGTTCAAATTTTTACGAAATCTGTCAAACACGCGAAAATTTGCAAGTAATTTTGAAGTTGTAAAATTATAACACTAAGTTTTCCATAAGTTTTCCTTCAAGTAGCTATAGAGAAAACTCATAACATCATTATAGGAAAAATTTTAAGTGTGTTTGAATTTTAAATTTTTACGAAATAGCGTAACGATAACGATTTATCCCAAACGATTTTAAATATTTATTATTATTCAAAAAATATAAGTCGTAGATACTTGAAAATTTTACCAGTTATTAAGATTCGCGTTTTCTTTACGTGATTTAATTTTTAAAATATTTTGAATTTTTTTGAGCTATTTATAGACAACTGAAATAATTTTCAATTTTTCTAAAAAAATATTTTTGAAGTGTTGATAAAATTTTTTTGGCCCTATCAAAATATTTGAAAATTTAATGCAAAGTTCCTCATAAGTTATTCTTATAGCGATTAAAAAATTATAAAAATACCTAGGCACAATTTTTTTTTATTAGCATTTGAAGTTCAAATATTGATAAAAATTCGTCAAAATCATGAATATTTGCAAATTATTTTGTAGTTATAATTCATAAAAATTTTTGTGTAAGTGGCTAAGAGTTGAAAATTTAATACAAGATTTTCCATAAGTTTAGCTAATAATAATTATAAAAGAACTTAAATTTTGGTGTATTCAGGCCATTAAAAATAAACCACCTTTTTCACCAACCACTGAAAATTATATCCTAGGCTGACCAATCATCTTCGCTAAGAATCGTTTTTCGTATACAATGATATTTATCATTGGATTCAAATTTAACACTCCTATAATATATAATAATGATCCACACGGCACCTAATGTACAGCAGAGCGGTACCCACTTGCCCACTTTTTTAAACTTATGACTTATGAGCTAGATAGTTACCTTTTTGGGTATCCTTTTTCTTAACTGTAATAGAACTTTTTGCATACGCCATAATATGGGGATTATATTCCAATAGCTTTGAATAACTGCAAATGTTATTAAAAGTTAAAAATGATATTTACAGTGTATTATGTAAACTATTTAGGAGCATGATTATTGATTACCAAATAGTAGTCTGCAATATTTACAATAATATAATATAATATAATAAGTGAAAATGTATAAGCAATGTGAAATTGGTATACAGTACCTAAAATACCTAAGTTTCCCACAGGACTTTTTGAAAAGAGTGACGATGAACTTTATTCCATTGTGCACGGTCGAGTCCATTTTCCTCCAATAAATATATAAATAATAATAATAAAATAATAAAATATAATAATACAATATAATATTATTTTATAATTATAGGAAATTTCAGCAACAAATGAATACCTGTTAAAATAAAATAAAAATTAGACATAATATGAATAATAATTTTACTTTTTTTAATTACATATTTAGAAATATTTCAGTTTTGCGATTTAATGTTTTGCATTTTCGATTTCTCCATGACGTTTGTTTGCTCGATAGTCTTTCGATTTTTTCGGAGTATGAATATTTCTTATTTAACAATAAATAATAAATATCAGTTTGAATTTACTTCATAATATTGAGCCAAATAAATATGTTTGGTTTTTCTTTAAAATGTGAATGGAATGACTTAAATGCATTGGTATAGTTCGTAATAATGAAGATAATAATTCTGAAATTCTAGCATTTGATGAAACATAGATACGTATCTATTACCTAAGTAGTCAGCATACTGACTCGCTTTATTATCGTTAGGTTAAATACACGCTGCATATAAAATCATTAATAAAACATAAATGAACTTATCGTGACGTCATAAATGTGAGCCGAAACGTATTTCTAATCCAAGAACAAATTTCAGAATTTTTTTTTTTTATAATCTTGAATTGAACCAAGACTGAATTTTTCGAAACCTTGATTGCAACAGGTTAATTTCTGCTCTATCTTAATAATACGGAACGCAACACTTAAACACTGGATAACATATTGAATGAAAATAGACATAATTTTAGTCGAAATAATGTGGAGGAAAATGGAAACCAATGGAAACCAACCTTTTTATTAAAGGAAAATGGACAGTGGAGGAAAACGGTATCTGACTTTTGGAGGAAAATACTGATTTATACAATTATACACACACATTTATTATAGTATAATATATTATTAACATATTAAATATCAAGATGTATAATTTGTACGCCTATATTTAAATATGATTTTTTTTTAGAAAATTATATTCATATTACTAAACTAATAGAGAAAAATTAAAATAATTATTTCGCTAGTTTATTACCGAACTAGATATATTACCTATGTTAACATACTAGGAGAGATGTTTGAACAAACACCAAAACCCCCTACCCCTTACTTAATGATACCAATACAACTGTTGATAGTTGATTGCAAGGCCGGGCAAGTTAACTTTTTTTTTTTAACTCGTTAAGTTAAGTTATTTTAAAATAATTAAGTAAGTTAAGTTAAAAGTTATTCATATTTTTTTCGTTAACTTGTTAAGTTAAACGTTAACTTTTAAGATAAAAGTAACTTAATTTAAAGTTTAAATTTTCTAATTTTGAGAATAAAAAATTCCAGACACATGATAATGTTTATTAAATAGTTTTTCTTTATGCACAAGAAAATAACTGGGGAAATGTAAAATGATACACCAAAGTATTAACTAACTATCAAAAAACCTACTTTTTTAAAAATACTATTCAAAAATTTACATTTTTTTTTGGACTCAAATTAACTTCATTTAAATATTTTTTAATAAAATTAACTTGAAGTTAAAAGTTAATTTCAAAAAAAAGTAACAAATTTATTAACTTAACGTTTTAATTTAATTTTAACTTTTAATTCGTTAATTCCCAGCCTTGGTTGATAGTTCCTATTAGCCATTTGGGTATTATAGTGGCATATGATACATTTACATCGTAAATCACAAATGTTTATAATTTCAGTAAAAAAGAAAATATATATGTATAGTGAATAATGTATACACATAAAAACAAAATTGATATTTTCTAGCCACTTATATTTTGAATGTCATATTGTCATTGTCTACCTACTTCAGGTACCTACCTATATGCATAATATACTATAAGTTTATAACTACCTAGGCAAACTTTCATCAGTCTCCAGCTAAAGAACTCGCCATGACCCGACCAAAATTGGTTTATTCTGAGCATCCTTACTCTAGGTAGGTAGGTCGTAGGTACCTAGTTAGGTATAGCATTTCCTTAGAAATCACTATCACTCCATACCTGTATAGTATTTATATACTGTATGGTGCATGCCACACCGTGCGTTCGACATCAAGGTAGTCGCGACGAGGCGACGGTAGTCGCGATAACGCACAAGTACCTACCGAATATATTATTGTGAACTGGTTATGACACCAGCAATTGCCAATTGATAGATTGAAATGATATGTCGGATTTGTTGTATATCATATTATATCATATTATACATAATATGTCAAAATATAATATAAGTAATTATAATTATAATTATTCAATACTGTTTTTTTGTTTAGAACAACCATGAAAGATAGAGGATTGGAGATGATATCACTTCTAAGAAATGTACAAGTTGGACAGCATCCCATTACATGGGTTGGTCACTCTAAAGGAGGATTATTCATAAAACAAATATTAGTGCATGGTATTAATTTTATTTATTCAGCATTAGATGGATATAGCTATGTTAATTTATTTTTAAAGGTAGATACATCAATTATATTGTTACAGCGAATGAAAACCAGCAAACCCACAATATCATAACAAATACCAGAGGAATATTATTTTATAGTGTTCCCCATAACGGATCTCCTTTGGCCAATATAAAACTACCACTATTCAAACGATCAATTGAATTACAAGAGTTAGTAAATGGTACAGAACACAATACCTACTGTCAATGTGTAAATTTTGGAATGATTAATAATGGCTTCTAATTCTTAGATTCACAAGATATACAAAAACTTCAGAAAACATTTCATGAAATAATGAACATTAATAGACAAATACAAGTGAAGAGTTTTATTGAAACCAAGTTAACACTGATGAAGTTAATTTACTTAAGAATTGTTTCTATACAATCTGCAGGTATCTACTCTCATATTTAAATGTTTTATATTATTATTATTATTGAGCTAGAATTAAATAGTATGTAACTAAAACGATCATTAGGTATTAATTTTAAAATTGTAATTACTTCAAATGCAATATCTTGTAAAACTATTTTGTTTCTATATATTTCAATAACAACAAATCTTACCATATCATATTATAATCATATTTATAGGTCGATAGGTACATTTAATTTTTATTTAACTATAACCTAACTTAATGGTTCAGGTTAAATACACGGTTACATAATTGTATAAGCCAGTATAAAAGATGATTTTACCCAGGACCTCATAAAGGTTAATAATACATGCATAAATACTTTTTCACAATATTGATTTGTATACATAATCATCAAATATCATAACACTAGGTAATTTTGTTTTGTACTTTTTTTCTCCATATTTTTTGATTTTTAAAACTTTTTTTTTATGACTTATCACTATATTTAAATAAAAAAAATCACATTTACAATGTTCAGATTGTTTAATTTAGTAAATAGTAACTTGTATTTCTAATTCTCTAATCTAAACATTTGTATTTTATTCTGTAAATGCAGCTGTATAATTTTAAACTTGGTTATCTCACTTTATCGTGGGGTTCTATTTTGCTTATTTAAAGTTTAAACTTATAAATTATAAATTATTGGTTTAATCATCAATATTTATAGTTCAGATTTACAAATCACGTCATAAAACAAATTAATTGCTTCAAAAAATTATTGGAGTGAATTAGGTAGACTTCTTCATATTTATGAGTTTTTATGAGCAATAGGTTTTTTTTTTTTTTTTTAATTTTAAACCAATAATAAAACATTAAATTTAATTCAAGATATAATCAAAATGTATATATAATTTTTTTATAATATATACTGTTAAGATCCAGGATTTGGAGATTTATATGGTGTTCCATTGGATCATCGAAATATTTGTAAGCCAAAAAATCGGTAAGAATTACAACATAGTTAGATATTAAAATATGTATATAATATTATAAAGTATAAAACTATATAAGTAATTTAAGATTATTTTAATTATCAACCATTTTGGTAAGCACTTATAAAATACTGATATAATAATATTTATTACAGGAATTGTTTTCTATATCAAGAGTTGGTCAATATGATACAATCATTAAAGCAATCAACAGTAGAAGAAACAGTGTAAAAATTATTTAAAACAATATATATTATACATAGCAAAAATAAACAAGAGATCATTATATGTGATAAATACCATTATGTCAGTTACAATAAATTATATATTATTATTTAACAATATTTTTAATGTAAAACAAAATCATTAGTTCAGAATAATAAGTTAACATTTTTTAGTTAGTTTTAAACAATACAATATAATTAAAAATAATTCATATCAATTGAAATTTTTTTCAATTAACTACTGTATGCAGCAACTGTTTTTATCACAGATATAGTTTTTTGATAAACAAATGACAATCTGTAAAAAGAATAATATGATAATTACACAAATTAAAATTAAGTTTATTTAATTATATTCTATGTCAATACATGCAGTCTTTGAAAGTGCTTTATAGATAAAATATATTCACTTTAAAAATTGTCACCAACTATTAATCTGTTTCAACTTTAAAGCAACCCTTTATATCAGCAGTTCTCAAACTTTTTTTTTACAGAGCCCTTGAGATGTTAAAAAAAATTCACAGAGCCTCAAAAGCTTGAAATACCAATTTTACCATTCATAAAAAGTTATGGATCAATAAATTGCTAAATGCTAATATACAAACTTAATACAATACAAATGTAACTTGTAATTATTTAACAAATAATAATATTTGAACTTAATTCAGATGTGTCCACGGAGCCCCTAGATAAGTTTCACAGAGCACAATTTTAGAACCTCTGCTTTATATAAAACGATAATACATAAAAATTGGGTGTTGGGTTATAATACATGAATGATTTTTTAAAATGATTACGAATAAATTATAATAACACCGACTATTATATACTTACTTAGAATCAGCTTTGCAGATAGACATATGGTTTAATGGCAATTCATAAAGCTCACCCACGGATGGATCTAAATACAAAATATGTTTTAAATTTGTATAAAGACTAAAAACTCATTAGTTCATAAATTAAAAATATGTAAATGTACTAGGTATTTGGTAAACATAAGTATATGTTTTTTATTAAGTGATAAGGAATTGCTTGTTAAAAAATAATCATTTTTTATTTAATTAAAGATTATGTGATAACAAGGATTTGAGATTTATTTAATGTTTGTTTGAAGTACAAAAAAATACTGTAGGTAAACTAAAAATAACTCTGAGATATTTTTTTGTACAGTACTATAATTGAAAAATGTATAACTCATTTCTTTATTTAAATGTCTTAAAGCATAAAAAGTTATATTTTTTGAGGCATATTTCAAATTTATTAGTGCTACTAGTTGTAAAATGTTGAACTAAAAAAAAACATAATAACCCATCATTTAAATATTAAATTAAGAGGTTTAAATATTTTTCTAGTTTTATATAATGGAAAATTAACTCAAATTGATACATAAAGATAAACATTTTTTAATATTCAAGGTTTAAGCATAAAAAAAAATAAAAATTACATTTGAATGATTCTCTATATATATTTTTTATTATTTGATGATTTAATCAGTTTTAAAATGTAATAACAGCAAACATCAGTATTCTATACTAAAGATGAGTTTTTACTTTTTAATAACAGTTAATACATATAGTACCCTGTATCATGTCTATGCTTTATTTTTATCATATATATTGTACACCTATTGGTTATTTTAATTTAATTATGAGAGTTAAAATACATTTTGCTACAAACTAAACTAAACAAGGTACTCTTGATTTTTGTAATACTTCACATTATTTTTTATATATTTAATTCTATAAGTATATTAGTATGCTACATTATATTATTAATAATTTCATATTTTAATAAAATAACTGAAGCTTACCAGCTGCATCTTTAGGTACACATAATATAGGCACTTTTAAAGCAGTAAACTCTGTTGGAAGGCTTTCAGCAAAAGTGACAATCTTCATTGGATTTTCTTCTAAACATTCTAGGAAATTATTATGGAGGGATACTAACTTAGGTGAATCTATAAAAAAAAAAAAATAAATTAACATAATATGTTATAAAACTTGACTAATAAGTCAAAATACCAGTTCTAAGTTCATCAACTTCTACTGATGGCCATAAAAAGAATCGATATGCACTGTTTAAAGTAGCTAATGGTGACCCATGATGTGGAGTACTAAAAAAGAATACAGATCTTGTTTTTTCAAAAAGTTTTCTCACATTTGGATCATTACTGTTTCTTGCTGAAATAATTGTTTTTTTAATTATTTATTTTAAATTCATATTTTTTTAGAAATAGACATTTTACCTGCAACCAACATATTTTTTACTAAAAGTCCTCCCATAGAATGAGCCAAAAAAATTATTGGTCGGTCTCCAATACCAATAGCCAATAATTGATGCATTAATTTGTCTGTGCGTCCCTCAAGTGTACGATGACTATAAAACATACATTTTTTAAATAATACTCATCATGAAATAAGAATGGAAATTATACTTTTTTTGTTTTAAAGGACAAGATGGTAACCATTCAGATAATGTTGTACTATAATCAACACCAATCACTCGAAGACCTTCTTCATCGGTGGGTAACCAATCAGATGGCCAACATTGACTATAACCTTCATTGAGAGCAGTTTGTCGTACAGTAGAATCATTCCTTTTGAAAAACAATATTCAATAGTATATAACTTAATATACTTATATTTGTATAAATAAAATATTACCCTTTTAATGAATAAGGACCATTTCCTTTTGAATTTTCTTTATGTGGTATATCATTCAAAACAAACTCAAATTCATTTCCAATCAAGTCCCATTCTCTAGCTTTGACTTCTTTATAACTATCTAGATAGTTTTGCATATCTTCACCAACTGGTCTCTTTAGTGTAGTGGTATTTGATGAGTTATGAGATTCATTCTTATTATTCATATCTATTATAAATCCATATAATTTTAATTAAATTAAAATTTTAAATTATTATATTGAACTATAACTATTAATACTATCAACAATTTAGATACTTGTGAGTTATCACGACTACCTTGATGTCCAACACATTGCGTGCAATGCATGTCTTTTTAATACGTTTATAATAATATAAAACTACCCAAAGCTAATGTCAATGTATTTATTGAAATAAAATATTTAGTAATATTATGGGCATAGTTTTTTAACCTTGTGATCTACCTTAGGTGGTGTTGCATAGCAAATCGAGTGATGTTTTTGTTTTAAATGTCCGAGCAAGCACAGCGAGCAAATGGCAACGCTGGCTCCTAATTATTCCTAATAGAATTAGAAATAAAATTTACTAACAAAATGGAAGATTAGAGTGGGACAAGGCATTGCTATAAGAGTTTAACCCATAATATGAGGTAGTCGCGATAACGCACAAGTACCAAAATTTATATTGTTAGTAAGATAGTAAAAAAAAAAATACTGAATTAATAAAACATTGTAGATTATTATTTTAATATAAAACAAGTTAAATCATTATCTAGAATAAGAAGATAAAACAAGTAAAGTGGAACCTTGATAACTCAAATTGGTTGGGGACAAAAAAAATTTCAAATTATCTAGAATTTGCCTTACAGAAAATATAATATTATATTGTAGAGAAAGGGCCAAGGTTTTCCTCTGAATTATCGAAAATTTAACTTATAGAGATTCCACTCTATTTAATAAACATCTACAAAATTAGATTAATTGTCTAAGGTAATCAATACTTATAACCAATTCACTGTCAACGAGAAGTGACGTACCAGTTTATAAACAAAATATCTAGGAATAATTGATGATAATATTTATTAGTATTTACCAAAAAGGCCAAGAGGTTCATTAATAAGTAGATCTTTTTCACGCCATGAAAAACTGACACCACCTAAAAGGCCATGTACTAGAACTACATCAATTTTAGCATCTTGGTGGTATCTATTTTTTGGATGTAATAATACTGTTTGCTTTCCAAACATATAATTTCCGTTAATTGGATCTTCATCGTCCATATTTAATAATGTTCGGTTGGCCCATGACTGGATTCTAAAATTTTGGTGATTTTTCCAATCAAACAAAATACTGATCCATCCTAAATCACACATTATAAATAATCATTAATCACGTATAACCATTATTTTTTAATTTACTAATAATATATAATAAAGATATGATCAAAACGAATATTGAGAAGTTTTGAAATTTTCTTACTGAGTTGATAATAAAATATCATATTTACTTTGTAAATCTATAATAATTATCTATTGAAACAATATTCATTAGACTATACCGGTTGAAAAAATGTCTTGGATAAGATCTCTATTTAAAGAAGCAACTGACAACAGTTTTCCGATT